>JACEFO010002075.1:0-28561 GCA_015342445.1 Digitaria exilis | reverse complement strand
ATGTCCTGCTATCTTTGTGAAGAAGAAGGACCATTCTTTGAGGTTGTGTATCGATTACCGGCCTCATCAATGCGGTGACTATTAAAAACAAGTAACCGGCCACTCCCGTATTGATGTCCTGTTTGACAAACTAGCTGGCGCCAGAGGTGTTCTCCAAGATTGACCTCGCTCTGGCTATCACCAAATAAAAATCCAACCATAATGACATTCCAAAGACTTCCTTTTCTACTCGAGTACGGACTTTATGAATTCTTGGTTATTTCTTTTGGGACTCACCAAGTCCCAGCCTATTCATGGTTACTCATGAATTCGGTTTTCATGTCAGAACTAGACAAGTTTTCGTGGTGGTTTTCATTGACGACATTCTTATATATTCCATGTGACATCCCTGATGTAAAATATTGAAAGTACTTTTAAAACAGGTTTAAAAAGGGGAAAAAAGTGGTGTTGGAACTCAAAATTCATCAAAATTCAAATTTAAATTCAAAAGCAAAGGACCTTGGACACCCAACTGAAATCTCAAGATTTTGGTGCTGAACTTAAAACTGACTGTCAAAACGATTTCAACACCAACAGCCCTTCACACAACCTCGCACGAGTGTTTCGCTGATGACCCTCGAACCAGTATTGTCCGTCGACGTCGACTATGTTCCGTGACGATCCGAGCCTAAGTATTGTCCGTGACGATCGAGCTATGTCCGTACGATCGAGGCCTCACCCGCAGTCCGTCACGATTCGAGGCCGCACGATAGGACCCTCGAAGGCCCCACAGTCCGTCACGATTCGAGGCCGCACGTCAGCTCAGGCGACGTCGAGTGAGCGGCTCGCACCACCCTCGAGGGAACTGTTCACCCTCGAGTGGCGTTTCCGACCGTCGAGGCTCGGCAAGCTCGAGCTTTACCCTCGAAGCTCGAAGCGCCGTGCGCCTGGTCCTAAGTGGACTGGTCCAAGCCAAAAGGTTGTGTCCCACACCTTAAACCCAACTTTTAATTTTACACGTTTCGAAGCAGTTCGAATTTTTGGGAGAAAGTTCAGCAGGAAAATCAAAGGAGCTCCAGGGGCGCAAGCGACGCCCCTGGCGCGCTCTGCTCGAAGGCCGAGTCCGGCCGGCCACGTGGCCGCGTGTGGCCGGACTCGCGTCGGGTCGGCCAAGCCGTGGCGGCATTCTAGCTTTGTCCTCGCGCGTTGTCCCAACCCTCCGTAATCACACTTCGCGGGCCGACGGCGCACTGCTGCCTCGCGCCGCGGAGCGCCATCATGGCGAGCTCGCTCGGCACTGGTCGCAGCCGGTAGCGCCGCCCGCAGGCCGCGATGCTCGCGCGCTTCATGCAAGGAGCACTGTGGAGAATTTCAGCGATCACAGCCACAATCTTCCTCGCCCAATCGTGTCGCGCGCGCTCTGTTCGAGCTCGGCATAGCATCATTGGCGCGTCACGTCGCCTACTTTACTCCGCGCGCCAGCTCCCGAGCCCATCACTTCGCCGCCGTCGCTCGCCTCGCGCCGCGGAGCGCCATCATACGGTCGCGCGCCGCGGTGGCCGCACGCGCGCTCGCGCCGCGCCAGCGCATACGCAGGCGGGTAGAGTCCGTCGCGTCGCGCCAAAGCCTCTGCGGAGGATCTCCACTTCATCACGCAATGATCTTTGACGCCCAACCGCGCGTGTGCGCTCTGTTCGAGCTCGCCGCGCCATCAATGGCGACCGCGACAGCTACCCACGCGCTCGCACGCTCCCGAGGCAACACTGTGCCACTCTTGCGTGCTCAATCACTCACCAAGCACTCACACCCCTCCTCTCACTCGCTCACTTGGCCATTTCCACTTCCCTCGCGCTCGCTCCGTCGTCTTCTTCCTCACGCCGCAGGCGACCGAAGCCGAGCTTCGCCGAGAAATTCGCCCTCCACTTTCCACCATTCCCAATTCGTCGCGCACGAAGCTAGACCTCTACCCTAGCTCCATTTCCCCCCACTTCCCCCGAAGCTATTGTCGCTCTCCCGGCGAGAAATCGGATTTTCCCAAGTCCGCATTTTCCGGCCGCCGGAGCACGCGCACGTCGAGCCCCTACTTCGAGCTCTCCCCGAGGTCAACCGAACACGCCAAATAGCTTCCCCGAGTCCTACGGGTGCTAACGAACCCCTTCATTACCGGCGACAGCCTCCAACTTCGCCGACATCGAGCCCGTGGCGACCGCACTGCCACCGCACGTCGCCGGCGTTTTACGAGCCTCTTCCGGCCTCCCAACCGTCATCGTTCGACTCGTGGTAAGCCACTGGTTCTTTTCCCCACCTCTCCGACCTCCTTTCACCGCCTTTCGCCCGGCGCAGTGACAGCCAGTAGTGGGCAGGGTTCTTCCGTGTTGTGAGCCCAGTTTCGAGCCAGGGTTCCTTCTCGATGAGAACCAGCCAGCGAGAGCCAGTAGAGTTCTTTCCTACTCGAACAGGGTTCTTTCTCGATAAGAACTCAGTTCGAGCTTCAGGGTTCTTTTTCCGATAAGACCCAGACCGCGGGAACCAGCAGAGTTCTTTCTGACGAGAAGAACTCGGTCCTCGAGACCAACCAAGTTCTTTCCTCGAAAGCAGGAGCTTAGAAGAGAAAAGACAAACTTTGTTAAAATGTTAAGATAAAAATCACCTAGTGCAGTAACCTCGAATCATGTTTTGGCAGAACGCTTAACTTGTGCATCTCATGTAGAAGGCGCACTCGTTGACGGCTTCTACGACCTCGTCCCCGTCGACGGAGAGGAGAACCTCGAAGGCGGCCGAGCCAGCGT
Source organism: Digitaria exilis (assembly GCA_015342445.1). Taxonomy (NCBI): domain Eukaryota; kingdom Viridiplantae; phylum Streptophyta; class Magnoliopsida; order Poales; family Poaceae; genus Digitaria; species Digitaria exilis. Next base: position 25,793 of record JACEFO010002075.1, on the reverse strand, counting down.
CGACGCAGACAGCCCGGAGCGTAGCAGTCAGCTAGCCCAAGAAGGCAAGCCCCGGAGCATAACCTAACTTTACCAAATTATGCACTTTGAATTCTCTATGTTTGTGCATTTACGTTCAAGGAGTTGATTGAATACCTTAGCTGCACATTTCCTAGTACCTATGACTTGCAATACTAGCATGAAAGGATCGATAGGGCATTGCTTTAGGTCCGTTACAAGTCGAGTGATTTCCTGTCACTCGCGAGACATAGGAATTGCTTGTCTTTACTTATGTTGGAATCATAAGGATTGACGGGCGGGATGATAGATGTAGATCTCCCGTCCGTGTATGATAATTGATTAAGGTCGAAATGTGTGGATGAGTGTGTCAAGTTTTGAACGTACCACATGCATGCCGATGTATGGGGATCGGTAAGCCCGGTACCAGATTGAAGCAGCTAGGGCCGATAGCCATCTCTCCTTGGAAACTTTGTTTTCCCCTGCCGTACACTTGTGGATATATGCGTGAGACTGTGAGTGAAGCAGTAAACCTTTATCCTAAGGAAATGGACCCGGTTCCGAATTGTGGATCGATGGGAAAGGTTGGGAAATGCTTGTACCTTTTATAGCAAGCAGAGTATCCGTGTGTGTTGGGTTTCCCCTGGCCAGGTAGCAGAAATTCGGTTCGAACTGTCCGCTTCTCGCGGTTAATGAGACTGCTTGACCGCCATGCTACATTGAGTAACAAGTGGAACTTTGAGATTGATAAACTTGTTGTATGAATTAAATTGTATTGCACCACTTGTATGCTTAGGAAGGATGCTAATCTAGAATGGCTAAATTTACTAGAATATGATGCTAAAACTTGAAAGCAAGGACCTATTTTAGTTGCTTTTTGGCAAACAAACCCACCAGCCAAAAGCCTCTCATGTCTAGATGTCGGTGATGTAGTTTTCACCCGACGGGTAAGCCTTGCTGAGTATTAGTATACTCAGCCTTGCTTGTGGCAATGATTTACAGGTACACCTTTGGATGTCGATGCTTTGTCTTGGCCTACCCAGGTTCCACCTGGCTGGCATATCGAATGGGTTCCGTCCTCTGCCGAGGATCGGGAGGAGTAGCATCGTGGCAGGCTTCAGCACGGTGTTATTGTATCGTCGTTAGATTATCTTCCGCTGCAATGAAACTTTTATTTCCGCTGCAAAACTTTATACTCTGATTTAAATTTGAACTTGGTTTGTAATAACTTGTGATACCTATTTGTGTAAGTTAATTTGTGGAATGTTGTAATCTCTGGAACTCACCTTCGTGTGGGCGTGCTGTTGTTTCGATCGAGAAAAGAACGTGGTTAATCGGGTTTAATCCGACGGCGCTCCAGCTTATTCCGGATTAAGTGCCTGACTACTCGGTTAGTGGTCCCGGGGTACTTAACTTGGAATAATTTCGGAGTGGTCCGCCACAGCTGGCATCAGAGCCGAAGCAGCGCACCGGAGAGAGCAATAGACCTTTAATAAACAATTTTTGAATAAAATTTGCAAACTCGTACTTCCGACGCGTTTCGCGAAGGAAGGTTACTATTAGGACCGTTAAGGATGTTACCTAGAGCGTGAAGCCTATGTGGGTTAAGGGATCACGATATGATAGGTGGCAAATAGTATATTATACTGACTTCCAGCACATTTCATTCTGTCATTACTTTACGCAATGGTGGGCGCAAGGTACGGCGATTGCTGTAACGTACCACGGCACTATATGAAAATATAGTGGGCGGCACATAGTCAATACGCTGTGATGGCGTATGAAAATAGAATAGGATGGTGGGCGCAAGGTACGGCGATTGCTGTAGCGTACCACGGCATCATATGCAAATATGATGGCGGCACAAAGTCAATACGCTATTTCAGTAGCGTATGAAACTGTCAATATGTTGCTCTGGTGACATATGAACATTGCCCGTTCAATGTTAAACGTTCGGGTGCCACCTCTATAGTGGGTGGTAATGAATGGAGACGCTTTCGTGAGTGCTGGCACGAAAGGTTGATTATACATGCTCTGGAATGAATTTTCTGCAGGTACCCTAACCGCGAATCCGTATATTGAAACGGTTAGAGAAGTTCGACTAGTTAATATAGGGAGAGACGAATATTGCCTAGCCACCGGCACTAACTTCGTAAGCCAAAAGTTATTGGCATGTGTGTTGGTGAGAACGAATAGGCCGCTCATGCATTGCATTTCACTGAATTAATATCGAATTTTAACACATGACCAAATCGAACCGCCGTCAAAGAAATTGAAATCACAACCCAAAAATCCTGCTGAGAACAATCTGTTTGCACCCTTAATTCGAAACTGAAAACGTTGTCAAACGAAAAAGTGTTCAACACGAAAGTTGTCATAAATATTATGAAGTAAATGCTGGAGTAATTTCAACGAAAATGGTTCAGTAAAATTGGAGTTATGCTAAAAATGGTAACCCCCTGTCTGCTGGAAATTTCTGGGGACAGTGAGATAAAAATTGAATTTTTACACCATCTTAACGACAGTTTCTGCTCAAACCTCCAACATGAAACTTGTCAGGAATTATTTAAACAATGTTCTGGCCAAATTTGGGAATTTTTGAGCTTGTAGATTCGAGTTGTGTGATTTTTACTACCCTGCCCAGAATCTGTTTTTGTTCTTTGGCGCTACCCGGTGCTCACCCTTGCCCCTTTTTATTTTGGTTCAGATGGACGCCCTCGCTGACCTGGCTAGCCACCCCAACGACGAGTCTTTCTCTGATTGCTTGGGATGGGAAGGTTTCCCTAGCATCTTGTGGTCGGTTCTACAGGCACTTGGCTACCCTACACCGCCGCAGTATGAGAGGACTATTATCCGCGACCGAGGTGTGGTTCGTTCCCGTGTGCGGTTGGTGGTACACCGCCACCCGCCGTGTCCTAGTTCCCCCACCTGGACGGTGGAAGTTCATGGACACCACATGGAGACGACTTGTGAGCTAGCTGCCTTGAATGGCATCAGTTCTTTTTGTGCTCAGAACCAGAGCTTGGTAGAGCACCAGTTGCTTGGGCTGTTTCCACCGACTCAGCCGGATGATCCCCATTGGATGAGACGCTACCTTAGCTCCCCTTTGAGGATGGCGGAGAACCCCGTCGCAGCAGCCGCGTTGATGATGAGGTGGATGCGGGCGTATCACCGTTTGCAGGCACTTCTTGGACGGTCGCAGAGCGAGATGCTCAACATTGCTATGGACATGTCCGCTCGCGCCCGTGACATAGGGGTTGAGAGGACCTCTTTGTCCATTGAGGTGACCACTAGAGATGCCATGATTGCTGACTTGGAGAGGCAATTGAATGACCTCCAGATTGCACACAACAACACCCAGAATGAGTTAGCACAAACTAGAGATGAGCTTGAGGAGGTACACGGTACCTTGGAGCATGCCAATGCTATGCTTGCCGCCCATGGCGCTCAGCACCTTCTTGAGCAAGAAGGAGGGGATGGTGAAGGAGAGGCCCCCGATTCCGATATGGACACCGAGGATGACATGCCGCCCCTTCCAGCTCCACCTTCACCTATGGGCAGCGAGGCTACCGCTAACAACCTGGATGATTTTTAGAGTGGTAGTAGCAAGTTTACTCCTCCGCTAGGCCTAGATTTTGGCTTCATGTTATAATAGGCTAGATGGAGTTGAGCTTCTCCTTTTATCTTTTGGTGGCAATGTAAATTAATGCTGTGGCTGTGGTGTAAAACTTGATGAAGTGTAATAGCTGTGTTGAAAACATTCTGCAGCTAACCTTGTTTTAATTATTGATGGGTTTTCCATTCATTTCTGGGCTGTGATGTGAACTACAAAGTTGTTTGGAATTTGTCAAAAAAAATGATCACCAAATTGCAACCCCATTGGTGAAGCGAAATAAAAATGGCAACCAAAACACTATAGCTCGGCCTGCTGAAAAACAGCAAATGCAGAGAGCTAAAGATTGAATTTTTTTTCGGCTTAGTTCCAGTCCGAATTTGATTCTGAGCCCAACATGAAAGTTGTAGAGCATAAAATTTTCGAGCTACTGACCGAATGGGAGCATTTGCCTTGTTTCCTGTCGGGAGATATGATTTTTCTTCCGAACTGCGTGCTGATGGGTCATTCTGCGCAGTGCACTTCAATATGCTGTCACATTCTATCTTGTCATTTATTATGCAAGCTTATGGAATGTGGCTAATACAAGTACCTGCTGCAGATGGCAATCACCCGCAGCGGTCACGACGCTAGTGGCTCCAACGCTAACCAGCAGGGGCCAGAGGGGCAGCAACAGCCACCGCCACCTCCTCCACCGCAGCAACCTCCGACGTGGCAGCAGCTGTATGCCACGCAAACGGAGATTCTCCGGAACCTGTAGCATCTGCAACAGATGATGCAGCAGCAGATGCTTCAGCAGGGAGGTCAACGGGCCCCTCAGCCTCAGGTGGCCAGATACGAGGATTTTCTGGCAACGCACCCGCCGATTTTCTCTCGAGCTGATGAGCCTTTGGAGGCCGACGCCTGGATTCGAGCCATCGAGTCCAAGTTCACCATCCTGGTGACGCCTTGCACATCCAACCGCAAGGTCGTGTTCGCGGCGCAGCAGCTCCGTGGCCCAGCTCTCCTTTGGTGGGAGAACTACCTGGCCCTGCAGCAGGAGGGTCATGTAGTTGAGTGGGATGAGTTCAAGGCTGCATTCAAGGCTCATCACATTCCGGCCGGTCTGGTAGAGCGGAAGTTGAATGAGTTTTTGGCGCTGACCCAGGGTACCCGCACAGTGCTCCAGTACGCCCAGGCCTTCAATGGTCTGTGCCCTTATGCGGGTCATCACGCCGACTCCGACGAGAAGAAGCTAGAGAGGTTCCGACGTGGCCTTAACAACAAGCTGAAGGCACAGTTGGCCACCACCCGTGCTGCCACGTACGGCGATCTCTTGAACCTTGCCATCGCCCAGGAAGACGCCAATGTGGTGCACAAGGCGGAGAAGAAGAGGAAGACTCCCGCTGGACCGTCAAGCGCGCAGCCGCAGAGGTTCCGCTTGGTTCCCCCGGCTGCACCGCAGGGACAGTCCAGGGCACCTCAGGGAGGTGGATGGGTTGCTAGGCCACCACCGCCTAATGCGCCTCGTTTCCCTCCACCGCCGCAGCAGCAGCAAGCACCAAGGCAAAATGCACAGCAGCCAGCTCGCCCTGGAGCCGGCTATCAGTGCTTCAAGTGTGGAAGTAAAGATCATTTTATCAAGGATTGCCCGCAGAACAAGCAGCAAAACCAGCGCCCGGGAAATCAGCAAGGCAAGGGCAGGCAGCAGCAACGTGTGCAAGTTCGGCAAGGACGGCTTAACTACACCACCTTGGCCGACTTACCCGAGGGAGCCCCAGACATGACTGGTACCTTCCCTATCTGCACTCAACCTGTTGTGATATTGTTTGATTCCGGGGCAACACATAGTTTTATAAGCACAAGATTTCATGTGAAATGCGGATTAAAATCGTACCATACCAAATCATCATACGTGATATCAACTGCGGGAGGTAAAATTGCATCCAACCAAGTCACCCGAAAGGTTCCGATCAGGCTGGGAAGTAAAACCTTTCCTACTGATTTGATTCTGCTTGGTATGGAAGGAATTGACATTGTGTTAGGAGCCAATTGGATGACTCAACATAAGGTTGTCCTAGATGTTGCGGAACGAGTTGTTGAGATAAACTCGCCTACGCATGGCCCGAGTGTGCTATATCTGCCACAACGGACTTGCGTCGAGGCGTGCGCTTACACAATGGTAGAAACCCAACTAAAGGACATTCCGGTGGTATGTGAGTATGCCCATGTATTTCCGGATGACTTACCTGGGATGCCGCCGGATAGGGACATTGAATTTGTGATTGAACTACAACCTGGCACAGCACCTATATCAAAGAGACCATATAGAATGCCGCCCAATGAATTGGCTGAATTAAAAATTCAACTCCAAGAATTGCTAGATAAAGGTTTCATTCGTCCAAGTGTATCACCTTGGGGATGTCCCGCTATCTTTGTGAAGAAGAAGGACCATTCCTTGAGGTTGTGTATTGATTACCGGCCTCTCAATGCGGTAACTATTAAGAACAAGTATCTGCTTCCCCGTATTGACATCTTGTTTGACCAACTAGCTGGCGCCAGAGTGTTCTCCAAGATTGACCTTCGCTCTGGCTATCACCAAATCAAAATCAGGCCTTGTGACATTCCAAAGACTGCCTTTTCCACACGTTATGGACTTTATGAATTCTTGGTTATGCCTTTTGGACTCACCAATGCCCCAGCCTACTTCATGTACCTCATGAATTCGGTCTTCATGTCTGAACTAGACAAGTTTGTGGTGGTTTTCATTGACGACATTCTTATATATTCTAAGAATGAGGAAGAGCATGCCGAGCACCTTCGCATTGTTCTTCAAAGGTTGAGAGATCACCAGCTCTATGCCAAGTTCTCCAAGTGTGAATTCTGGTTAGAGAGCGTGAAGTTCTTAGGCCACACGGTGTCCAAGGATGGTATATCCGTGGATCCAACCAAAGTGCAGGAGGTGCTAGATTGGCAACCACCTACCTCTGTCCACGAGATTCGGAGTTTTCTGGGTTTAGCCGGTTATTACCGCCGTTTCATTCCGGACTTCTCTCGGATTGCGAAGCCCATGACCGAACTCTTAAAGAAGGGAGTCAAATTCGAGTGGAATGACAAATGTGATGAAGCTTTCGACACCTTGCGAAGGCATTTAACTTCAGCCCCAGTTTTGGCTCAGCCCGATTGCACCAAGCCTTATGATGTCTATTGCGATGCATCAGGCACCGGACTTGGCTGCGTTCTCATGCAAGAGAACCGAGTCATTGCTTATGCTTCTCGAGCACTTCGGCCTCATGAGCAAAACTACCCCACGCATGATCTTGAGTTAGCAGCGGTTATTCATGCTCTCAAGATGTGGAGACACTATTTGATGGGTGTTCCCTGCAACATATACACAGACCACAAGAGCCTCAAATATGTCTTCACTCAGGCACATCTGAACATGAGACAGCGAAGATGGTTGGAGTTAGCAAAGGACTATGACCTTAGTGTGCATTATCACCCCGGGAAGGCTAATGTAGTTGCGGATGCACTAAGCCGCAAGGCTCGTTGTCATTGTCTTTCCGTGGAGTCCTACGCTGACACCCTGTGTCATGAAATGGCAAAGCTCAATTTGGAGATTGTTCCACACGGGTACTTCAGCCATATTGCAGTGGAACCAACCTTGCACGATCAGATTGTTGTAGCCCAATTAAATGACGCGAGCATTAAAATCCTTAAAAGGAAATTGTCTAAGGAGAAGGTGAAAGAGAAGTACAAGTGTTTCCGGTTTGATGGGCAGGGAGTGATGTGGTTTGGACATCGCCTCGTGGTGCCCAAAAACACGGAACTCCGGAGGAAGATTATGGATGAGGCTCATCTCTCTAAATTTTCTATCCATCCCGGCAGCACCAAAATGTACCAAGATTTGAAACAAGACTTTTGGTGGACTCGAATGAAGTGAGAAATTGCCACGTATGTGTCGGAATGTGACACATGCCAGCGGGTTAAGGCCAGCCACTTGAAGGTAGCAGGCACGCTTCAACCTCTACCTATTCCCTCATGGAAGTGGGAAGATATAAGCATGGACTTCATTGTTGGACTTCCCAGAACCCCGCAGGGGCACGACTCCATTTGGGTAATTGGGGACCTCCTTACCAAGACCGCACATTTTATTCCGGTCAATACCTTTTATAACGCTAAGAAGTACGCGGAGATTTATTTGGAGCGGATCATTTGTCTACATGGGGTACCCAAGACGATAATTTCAGATCGTGGTGCTCCGTTCGTAGCACGCTTTTGGGAACAGATGCAATTATCCCTAGGCACCAAACTGATCCGTAGTTCAGCATATCACCCACAGACCGATGGGCAGACGGAAAGGGTAAATCAAATACTTGAGGATATGCTTCGAGCTTGTGTTATTCATTATGGGAAGAATTGGGAGAAGTGTCTATCCCTGGCCGAATTCTCCTATAACAACAGCTACCAAGCGAGTCTTAAAATGGCACCTTTCGAAGCCTTGTATGGTAGAAGATGTCGGACCCCGTTGTGTTGGTCCCAGGCAGGCGAGAGATATACCCATGGCCCTGACCTTGTGAAGGAAGCAGAAGAAAAGGTTAGGATCATTCGGGAGAATTTGAAGACCGCCCAGTCACGGCAAAAGAGCTACTTTGATCAGCGGCGGAAACCACTTCAGTTTGAAGTAGGTGATCACGTGTATCTTAAGGTCTCCCCGACCAAGGGTGTGCAGAGATTTGGATTGAAAGGAAAGATTGCACCTCGTTATATCGGCCCATATGAAATTACTCAACAATGTGGACCAGTGGCCTATCAAGTGAAGCTTCCCGAGAAGCTTTCAGCCGTACACGATGTATTTCACGTTTCCCAACTCAAGAAGTGTCTACGTGTTCCGACCGAAGTCGTTGAACAAGAGGAACTCTCGGTTGAACCGGATCTCTCCTATGACGAGCATCCCGTTAAAATCCTCGACGAGAAAGAGAGACAAACACGAAGGAATGGAGTAAAAATGTACAAAATTATGTGGAGTCATCACTCCGAGGATGAAGCCACGTGGGAAACCGAGGACTATCTTAAGAAGAACTACCCCGACATCCTTTCTTAGACCAAGGTACCTTTTCCCACCTTGTTCCTAAGGGTAATCGAATCTCGGGACGAGATTCTTTGTAAGGGGGGTAGGCTGTGACATCCCTGATGTAAAAATATTGAAAGTACTTTTAAAACAGGTTAAAAGGGGAAAAAGTGGTGTTGGAACTCAAAATTCATCAAAATTCAAATTTAAATTCAAAAGCAAAGGACCTTGGACACCCAACTGAAATCTCAAGATTTTGGTGCTGAACTTAAAAATCTCGGACCAAAAGAGTAGTTGTCATCACCAACAGCCCTTCACGACAACCTCGCCACGGCGTTTGTTTCGCTTGATGACCCTCGAACCAGTATTGTCCGTGACGATCGAGCTATGTCCGTGACGATCGAGCCCTAAGTATTGTCCGTGACGATCGAGCTATGTCCGTGACGATCGAGGCCCCGCAGTCCGTCACGATTCGAGGCCGCACGATAGGACCCTCGAGGCCCCGCAGTCCGTCACGATTCGAGGCCGCGCGTTCCGGCACGCTCGAGGCTCCGCAGCCAAGCTCGAGGGGGCACTCACCCTCGAGTGGCGTTTCCGACCGTTCGAGGCTCGGCAAGCTCGAGCTTGCGGCTCAAGCTCGAAGCGCCGTAGCGCCTGGTCTAAGTGCCTGGTCCAAGCTCAAAGGTTGTGTCCCACACCTTAAACCCCAACTTTTAATTTTACACGTTTCGTAGCTCAATTCGAATTTTTGGAGAAAGTTCAGCAGGGGCAAAGGAGCTCCACGGGGCTGCCAGCTCGCCCCTGGCGCGCTCTGCTCTGGCCGGAGTCCGGCCGCCACGTGGCCGGCGTGTGGCGGAGACCGCGTCGGGTCGGCCAAGCCGTGGCGGCAGCTAGCTTTTGTCCTCGCGCGTTTGTCCCAAGCCTTCCGTACCGTCACTTCGCGGGCGACGGCGCACTGCTGCCTCGCGCCGCGGAGCGCCATCATGGCGAGCTCGCTCGGCACTGGTCGCAGCCGCGTAGCGCCGCCCCGCAGCCGCGATGCTCGCTCGCTTCATGCCAAGGAGCACTGTGGAGGATTTCCAGCGATCACGCCACAATCTTCCTCGCCCAATCGTGTCGCGCGCGCTCTGTTCGAGCTCGGGCATGCATCAATGGCGCGTCACGTCGGCCTTTACTCCGCGCGCATGCTCCCGAGCCATCACTTCGCCGCCGTCGCCTCGCCTCGCGCCGCGGAGCGCCATCATACGGTCGCGCGCCGCGGTGGCCGCACGCGCGCTCGCGCTGCGCCGAGCGCACTGCAGGCGGTAGAGTCCGTTCGCGTCGCGCCAAAGCCTCTGCGGAGGATCTCCACTTCATCACGCAATGATCTTTGACGCCCAACCGCGCGTGTGCGCTCTGTTCGAGCTCGCCGCGCCATCAATGGCGACCGCGATAGCTACCCACGCGCTCGCGCGCTCCCGAGGCAACACTGTGCCACTCTTGCGTGCTCAATCACTCCACCAAGCACTCACACCCCTCCTCTCACTCGCTCACTTGGCCATTTCCACTTCCTCGCGCTCGCTCCGTCGTCTTCTTCCTCACGCCGCACGGACCAAGCCGAGCTTCGCCGAGAATTTCGCCCTCCACTTTCCACCATTCCCAAATTCGTCGCGCACGAAGCTAGACCTCTACCCTAGCTCCATTTCCCCCCACTTCCCCCGAGCTATTGTCGCTCTCCGGCGAGAAATCGGATTTTCCCCAAGTCCGCATTTCCGGCCGCCGGAGCACGCGCACGTCGAGCCCCTACTTCGAGCTCTCCCCGAGGTCAACCGAACACGCCAATAGCTTCCCCGAGTCCTACGGGTGCTAACGAACCCCTTCATTACCGGCGACAGCCTCCAACTTCGCCGACATCGAGCCCGTGGCGACCGCACTGCCACCGCACGTCGCCGGCGTTTTACGAGCCTCTTCCGGCCTCCCAACCGTCATCGTTCGACTCGGGGTAAGCCACTGGTTCTTTTCCCCACCTCTCCGACCTCCTTTCACCGCCTTTCGCCCGGCGCAGTGACAGCCAGTAGTGGGCAGGGTTCTTCCGTGTTGTGAGCCCAGTTTCGAGCCAGGGTTCCTTCTCGATGAGAACCCAGCCAGCGAGAGCCAGTAGAGTTCTTTTCCTACTCGAACAGGGTTCTTTCTCGATAAGAACTCAGTTTCGAGCTTCAGGGTTCTTTTTCCGATAAGAACCCAGACCGCGGGAACCAGCAGAGTTCTTTCTGACGAGAAGAACTCGGTCCTCGAGACCAACCAAGTTCTTTCCTCGAAAGCAGGAGCTTAGAAGAGAAAAGACAAACTTTGTTAAAATGTTAAGATAAAAATCACCTAGTGCAGTAACCTCGAATCATGTTTTGGCAGAACGCTTAACTTGTGCATCTCATGTAGAAGGCGCACTCGTTGACGGCTTCTACGACCTCGTCCCCGTCGACGGAGAGGAGAACCTCGAAGGCGGCCGAGCCAGCGTTGACGCAGACAGCCCGGAGCGTAGCAGTCAGCTAGCCCAAGAAGGCAAGCCCCGGAGCATAACCTAACTTTACCAAATTATGCACTTTGAATTCTCTATGTTTGTGCATTTACGTTCAAGGAGTTGATTGAATACCTTAGCTGCACATTTCCTAGTACCTATGACTTGCAATACTTGCATGAAAGGATCGATAGGGCATTGCTTTAGGTCCGTTACAAGTCGAGTGATTTCCTGTCACTCGCGAGACATAGGAATTGCTTGTCTTTACTTATGTTGGAATCATAAGGATTGACGGGCGGGATGATAGATGTAGATCTCCCGTCCGTGTATGATAATTGATTAAGGTCGAAAGGTGTGGATGAGTGTGTCAAGTTTTTGAACGTACCACATGCATGCCGATGTATGGGGATCGGTAAGCCCGGTACCAGATTGAAGCAGCTAGGGCCGATAGCCATCTCTCCTTGGAAACTTTGTTTTCCCCTGCCGTACACTTGTGGATATATGCGTGAGACTGTGAGTGAAGCAGTAAACCTTTATCCTAAGGAAATGGACCCGGTTCCGAATTGTGGATCGATGGGAAAGGTTGGGAAATGCTTGTACCTTTTATAGCAAGCAGAGTATCCGTGTGTGTTGGGTTTCCCCTGGCCAGGTAGCAGAAATTCGGTTCAAACTGTCCGCTTCTCGCGGTTAATGAGACTGCTTGACCGCCATGCTACATTGAGTAACAAGTGGAACTTTGAGATTGATAAACTTGTTGTATGAATTAAATTGTATTGCACCACTTGTATGCTTAGGAAGGATGCTAATCTAGAATGGCTAAATTTACTAGAATATGATGCTAAAACTTGAAAGCAAGGACCTATTTTAGTTGCTTTTTGGCAAACAAACCCACCAGCCAAAAGCCTCTCATGTCTAGATGTCGGTGATGTAGTTTTCACCCGACGGGTAAGCCTTGCTGAGTATTAGTATACTCAGCCTTGCTTGTGGCAATGATTTACAGGTACACCTTTGGATGTCAATGCTTTGTCTTGGCCTACCCAGGTTCCACCTGGCTGGCACATCGAATGGGTTCCGTCCTCTGCCGAGGATCGGGAGGAGTAGCATCGTGGCAGGCTTCAGCACGGTGTTATTGTATCTGTGACATCTCTGATGTCAAAAGAATTAAAAAGTGCAATTAAAATCAATGCAACAGGAAATTGGGTTGAAATTCAAAAATTCGTCAAAAATTCAATTATAACTCAAAAACAAGGGTTGTTTGGCACCCAACTAAAACTTAAACATCTCGGACAGCCCTTCGCGACAACCTCGCCACGGCGTTCGCGCCGATCGGTGACCCTCGAGCGGGAATGTCCGTCACGATCGAGGTTAGCCGTAAAAATCCGTCCCGATCGAGCTATGTCCGTGACGATCGAGCCTAGTCAGTATGTCCGTGACGATCGAGCTATGTCCGTGACGATCGAGCCTAGCCGGTAGTTTCCGTCACGATTCGAGGCTGCACGACAGGACCCTCGAGGCCCCGCCGTCCGTCGCGCTCGAGGCTCCGCAGCCAAGCTCGAGGACTTACCCTCGAGCGACGTTCCGTCACCCTCGAGGCTCCGCAGCCAAGCTCGAGGACTCACCCTCGAGCGACGTTCCGTCACCCTCGAGGCTCCGCAGCCAAGCTCGAGGACTCACCCTCGAGCGACGTTCCGTCACCCTCGAGGCTCCGCAGCCAAGCTCGAGGACTCACCCTCGAGCGACGTTCCGTCACGCTCGAGGCTTCGTAGCCAAGCTCGAGGGGGGGGCACTCACCCTCGAGTGGCGTTTCCGACCATTCGAGGCTCGGCAAGCTCGAGCTTGCGGTTCAAGCTCGAAGCGCCGTAGCGCCTGGTCGAAGTGCCCGGTCCAAGCTCGGAAGTTGTGTCCCGCACCTCAAACTCCAACTTTTAATTTTACACGTTTCGAAGTTCAGCTCAAATTTTTGGAGAAAGTTCAAAAGGGGCAAAGAGCTCCACGGGGCTGCCAGCTCGCCCCTGGCGCGCTCTGCTCCGGCCGGAGTCCGGCCGCCACGTGGCCGGCGTGTGGCGGAGACCGCGTCGGGTCGGCCGAGCTGTGGCGGCAGCTAGCTTTTGTCCTCACGCGTTTGTCCAAGCCTTCCGTACCGTCACTTCGCGGGCGACGGCGCACTGCTGCCTCGCGCCGCGGAGCGCCATCATGGCAAGCTCGCTCGGCACTGGTCGCAGCCGCGCAGCGCCGCCCCGCAGTCGCGATGCTCGCTCGCTACGCGCCAAGGAGCACTGTGGAGGATCCCCAGCGATCACGCCACAATCTTCCTCGCCCAATCGTGTCGCGCGCGCTCTGTTCGAGCTCGCCGCGCCATCAATGGCGACCGCGACAGCCACCCACGCGCTCGCACGCTCCCGAGGCCGCACAGTGCCTCCCTTGCGTGCCCAAGCACTCCACCGCGCACTCCCACCCCTCCTCTCACTCGCTCACTTGGTCATTTCCACTTCCCCGCGCTCGCTCGGTCTTCTTCCTCCTCGCGACGCGCAAGCCGAACCCAAGCTCTTCGCGAAATTCCTCGTCCACGCTCCACCATTCCCCAATCCATCCCGCACGGAGCTAGTCCACTCCACCAGCTCCAAAACCCCCAACTTTCCCCAAGCTATTGTCCCTTCTCCGGCGAGAATTTGCGATTTCCCCCAAATCGCGAATTCCGGCCGTCGAAGCACCCGCACGTCGAGACCCTACTCCGAGCCGTCCCCGAGCTTCCTCGAGCACGCCATTAGCTTCCCCAAGCTCTGCTGGTGCTCAAGGACCTCTCCCCCTCCGCGAACGACCCCTAGCTCGCCGGCGTAGAAGCCGCGGCGGCCGCGCCGCCACCTCCTCGTCGCCGGCACAACTCCGACCTCCCCCAGCCTCCAAACCGTCCTCAAACGACTCGTGGTGAGCCCAGGATCATTTCCCCCCACTTCCCCGTGCCTAGTTCGCCGTAGTTTGCCCGGCGCAACTCCGGCGAGGTCCCAGGGACCTTTCTTCATCGTCTACCTTTGTTTAAGGGCCTCTGTGCAAAAGTGCAGGACTGGTTCGCGAAGTTTTGAAAGATCTAGGGTTCTCTGCGTAAAAAGATTCTTAAGTCTAGGTTTGATTTTTCCCGAAACTTGTAAAATCCATTAAAACTCGTACAAAAATCATAAAAATGCAAAAAAAATACTCTCTGGATTCCTGAGAGTCTAAACTACAATCTCTATTAGACATGTTGTACTTTTGACGAACTGTATGTGAATTAAAATTCAAACTATGAAAACCTAAAGTTGTGCACCATTTCAAATCCAGAGCTACGCTAGGGTTGAGCTTTGGATATGTTGTTTGTAGTGACTTGGGACAGCTTGTGTCCAAAGGGGACTTAAAAATATGAACTACAGCTCCTGTTATGAATTAAAATAGGTTTTCTGTCTTTTTGCAGTGCAGAAATCATTAAAAATAATCTGGGCAGTGAAAAATCATCATTTTGCTCCTGAGGACTAAAAACTCGTTAGCACACCTGTGAAAAATGAGAAACTTAATTTTTGCTCAGCTTAGGATGGTAAATAATTAAATATGTGTTTTTGGATGGAAAATTATTGAGGACTACCCAAGGGTTATTTTGAGCCATCACTTGGCCGGAGCCCTCCTCATGCTTATGCCTAGCTTTGGTAGGAAAATCTCCTGAAATGGATGAATTTTCAATTTTATATGAATTAATTTCAATTCTGCTAGCAGCAACTTGATATAATTTTTATAAATTATGTGTAGCTCAAAATTAGCTAAATTTTGGAGTGAGCTTAGCTCTTATACTCCAGTAGCTGCCATAAAGTTTATAGATAAAAATGATGAACAGAAATGGAGAAACAAAAATGCGAAGTAATCTAGATGAAAATCGATTTATATAAAAGAATAAACCTTTTTGTAGTTAGATAGAATAAAATAAATGGAATCTGAAATTCCAGAACAGCCACCCTAAGTTATGCATATCATGTAGAAGGCGCTATCCCAGACGGCGACTACACCCTCATCCCCGCAGACGAGGAAGGAGTCCCGGAGCACGGTGCCGGTGTAGAAGTGACCAACCCGGAGGCTAACCCCCAGTCCGAGCAAGAAGGCAAGCCCCGGAGCATAACCTAACTTTACCAAATTATGCACATTGAATTCTCTATGTCTGTGCATTTACGTTTCAAGGAGTTGATTGAATACCTTAGCTGCACATTTCCTAGTACCTATGAATTGCAATACTAGTATGAAAGGATCGATAGAGCATTGCTTTAGGTCCGTTACAAGTCGAGTGATTTCCTGTCACTCGCGAGACATAGGAATTGCTTGTCTTTACTTATGTTGGAATCATAAGGATTGACGGGCGGGATGATAGATGTAGATCTCCCGTCCGTGTATGATAATTGATTTAAGGTCGAAATGTGTGGTTGAGTGTGTCAAGTTTTTGAACGTACCACATGCATGCCGGTATATGGGAGCCGGTAAGCCCGGTACCAGATTGAAGCAGCTAGGGCCGATAGCCATCTCTCCTTGGAAACTTTGTTTCCCCTGCCGTACACTTGTGGATATATGCGTGATGCTGTGAGTGAAGCAGTAAACCTTTATCCTAAGGAAGTGGACCCGGTTCCGAATTGTGGATCGATGGGAAAGGTTGGGAAATGCTTGTACCTTTTATAGCAGGCAGAGTATCCGTGTGTGTTGGGTTTTCCCTGGCCAGGTAGCACAAATTCGGTTCGAACTGTCCGCTTCTCGCGGTTAATGAGACTGCTTGACCGCCCTGCTACATTGAGTAACAAGTGGAATTATGAGATTTATGAACTTGTTGTATGAATTAAATTGTATTGCACCACTTGTATGCTTAGAGAGGATGCTAATCTAGAATGGTTAAATTTACTAGAATATGATGCTAAAACTTGAAAGCAAGGACTTATTTAGTTGCTTTTTGGCAAACAAACCCACTAGCCAAAAGCCTTTCATTGTCTAGATGTCGGTGATGTAGTTTTCACCCGACGGGTAAGTCTTGCTGAGTATTAGTATACTCAGCCTTGCTTGTGGCATTATTTTACAGGTATTCCTTTGGATGTCGATGCTTTGTCTTGGCCTGTCCAGGTTCCACCTGGCTGGCACATCGAATGGGTTCCGTCCTCTGGCGAGGATCGGGAGGAGTAGCTTCGTGGCAGGCTTCAGCACGGAGTTGCTTGTATCGTCGTTAGATGTTTATCTTCCGCTGCAATGAACGTTAATTTCAGTTGTTGAACTTTTAAATTCCGCTGCAAGACTTGTACTCTGATTTAAATTTGAACCTGGTTTGTAATAACTTGTAATACCTATTTGTGTAAGTTAATTTGTGGAATGTTGTTATCTCTGGAACTCACCTTCGTGTGGGCGTGCTGTTGTTTCGATCGAGAAAAGTACGTGGTTTAATCGGGTTTAATCCGACGGCGCTCCAGCTTATTCCGGATTAAGTGCCTGACTACGTGATTAGTGGTCCCAAGGTACTTAACTTGGAATAATTTCGGAGTGGAACCGCCACAGCTGGCATCAGAGCCGAAACAGCGCACCGGAGAGACCAACAAACCTTAAATAAATATTTTTGGAATAAAATTTGCCAACTCGTACTTCCGCCGTGCTTTTCGGTGGAAGGTTGTTGTTAGGACCGCTAAGGATGTTATCTAGAGTGTGAAGCCTATGTGGATCACGATATGATAGGTGGCAAATAATATATTATACTGACTTCCAGCACATTTCATTCTGTCATTTACTTTCCGCAATGGTGGGCGCAAGGTACGGCGATTGCTGTAACGTACCACGGCACTATATGAAAATATAGTGGCGGCACATAGTCAATACGCTGTGATGGCGTATGAAAATAGAATAGGATGGTGGGCGCAAGGTACGGCGATTGCTGTAGCGTACCACGGCATCATATGCAAATATGATGGCGGCACAAAGTCAATACGCTATTCTATTAGCGTATGAAACTGTCAATATGTCGCTTTGGTGACATATGAACATTGCCCGTTCAATGTTAAACGTTCGGGTGCCACCTCTATATAGTGGGTGGTAATGAATGGAGACGCTTTCGTGAGTGCTGGCACGAAAGGTTGATTATACATGCTCTGAAATGAAATTTTCTGCAGGTACACTAACCGCGAATCCGTATGTTGAGACGGTTAGAAGTTCGACTAGTTAATATAGGGAGAGACGGATATTGCCTAGCCACCGGCACTAATTTCGTAAGCCAAAAGTTATTGGCATGTGTGTTGGAGAGAACGAATAGGCCGCTCATGCATTGCATCTCACTGAATTGACATGGATTTTAATAAGTGACCGAATCGAACCGCCATCAAAGGAATTGAAATCACAACCCAAAAATCCTGCTGAGAACAATCTGTTGCACCCTTAATTCGAAACTGAAAACGTTGTCGAACGAAAAAGTGTTCAACACGAAAGTTGTCATAAATATTATGGAGTAAATGCTGGAGAAATTTCAACGAAAATGGTTCAGTAAAATTGGAGTTATGCTAAAAATGGTAACCCCCTGTCTGCTGGAAATTTCTGGGGACAGTGAGATAAAAATTGAATTTTTACACCATCTTAACGACAGTTTCTGCTCAAACCTCCAAAATGAAACTTGTTAGGAATTACTTAAAAAATGTCCTGGCCAAATTTGGGAATTTTTGAGCTTGTAGATTTCGAGTTTTGAAATTTTTACTACCCTGCACAGAATCTGTTCTTATTCTTTGGCGCTACCCGGTGCTCACCCTTGCCCCTTTTTCCTTTTGGTTCAGATGGACGCCCTCGCTGACCTGGCTAGCCACCCCAACGACGTGTCCTTCTCTGATTGCTTGGGATGGGAAGGTTTCCCTAGCATCTTGTGGTCGGTTCTACAGGCACTTGGCTACCCTACACCGCCACAATATGAGAGAATCCTCATCCGAGACCGTGGTGTGACTCGTTCCCGTGTGCGTTTGGTGGTCTATCGCCACCCGCCGTGTCCTAGTTCCCCCACCTGGACGGTGGAAGTTCATGGACACCACATGGAGACGACTTGTGAGCTAGCTGCCTTGAATGGCATCAGTTCTTTTTGTGCTCAGAACCAGAGCTTGGTAGAGCACCAGTTGCTTGGGCTGTTTCCACCAACTCAGCCGGATGATCCCCACTGGATGAGGCGCTACCTTAGCTCTCCTTTGAGGATGGCGGAGAGCCCCGTCACAGCAGCCGCTTTGATGATGAGGTGGATCCGAGCCTATCACCGTTTGCAGGCACTTCTTGGACGGTCGCAGAGCGAGATGCTCAACATTGCCATGGACATGTCGGCTCGCGCCCGTGACATAGGGGTTGAGAGGACCTCTTTGTCCATTGAGGTGACCACTAGAGATGCCATGATTGCTGACTTGGAGAGGCAATTGAATGACCTCCAGATTGCACACAACAACACCCAGAATGAGTTAGCACAAACTAGAGATGAGCTTGAGGAGGTACATGGTACCTTGGAGCATGCAAATGCTATGCTTGCCGCCCATGACGCTCAGCACCTTCTTGAGCAAGAAGGAGGGAATGGTGAAGGAGAGGCCCCCGATTCCGACATGGACACCGAGGATGACATGCCGCCCCTTCCAGCTCCACCTTCACCTATGGGCAGCGAGGCTACCGCTAATAACTTGGATGATTTTTAGAGTGGTAGTAGCAAGTTTACTCCTCCGCTAGGCCTAGATTTTGGCTTCATGTTATAATAGGCTAGATGGAGTTGAGCTCCTCCTATTTGGTGGCAATGTAAATTAATGGTGTGGTTGTGGTGTAAAACTTGATGATGTTGTTACAGCTGTGTTGAAAACGTTCTGCAGCTGACCTTGTTTTAATTATTGATGGGTTTTCCATTCATTTCTGGGCTGTGATGTGAACTACAAAGTTGTTTGGAATTTGTCAAACAAAATGATCACCGAATTGCAACCCCATTGGTTAAGCGAAATAAAAATGGCAACCAAAACACTATAGCTCGCCTGCTGAAAAACAGCAAATGCAGAGAGCTAAAGATTGAATTTTTCGGCTTAGTTCCAGTCCGAATTTGATTCCGAGCACCTTCGCATTGTTCTTCAGAGATTGAGAGATCACCAGCTCTACGCCAAGTTCTCCAAGTGTGAATTTTGGCTGGAGAGCGTGAAGTTTTTAGGTCACACGGTTTCCAAGGATGGTATATCCGTGGATCCAACCAAAGTGCAAGAGGTGCTAGATTGGCAACCACCTACTTCTGTCCACGAGATTCGGAGTTTTCTGGGTTTAGCCGGGTATTACCGCCGCTTTATTCCGGATTTCTCTCGGATAGCAAAGCCCATGACCGAACTCTTGAAGAAGGGAGTTAAATTTGAGTGGAATGACAAATGTGAGGAAGCTTTCCACACCTTGCGAAGACATTTAACTTCAGCCCCAGTTTTGGCTCAGCCCGATTGCACCAAGCCTTATGATGTCTATTGCGATGCATCAGGCACCGGTCTTGGCTGTGTTCTCATGCAAGAAAACCGAGTGATTGCTTATGCTTCTCGAGCACTTCGGCCTCATGAGCAAAACTACCCCACGCATGATCTTGAGTTAGCAGCGGTTATTCATGCTCTCAAGATGTGGAGACACTATTTGATGGGTGTTCCCTGCAACATATACACAGACCACAAGAGCCTCAAATATGTTTTCACTCAGGCACAATTGAATATGAGACAGCGAAGATGGTTGGAGTTAGCAAAGGACTATGACCTTAGTGTGCATTATCACCCCGGGAAGGCTAATGTAGTCGCGGATGCGCTAAGCCGCAAGGCTCGTTGTCATTGTCTTTCCGTGGAGTCCTATGCCGACACCCTGTGTCACGAAATGGCAAAGCTCAATTTAGAGATTGTTCCACACGGGTACTTCAACCATGTTGCAGTGGAACCAACCTTGCACGATCAGATTGTGGTAGCCCAATTAAATGACGCGTGCATTAAAATCCTTAAAAGGAAATTGTCCAAGGAGAAGGTGAAAGAGAAGTACAAGTGTTTCCGGCTAGATGGGCAGGGAGTAATGTGGTTCGGGGCATCGCCTCGTGGTGCCTAAAAACACGGAACTCCGGAGGAAGATTATGGATGAGGCACATCTCTCTAAATTTTCTATCCATCCCGGCAGCACCAAAATGTACCAAGATTTGAAACAAAACTTTTGGTGGACTCGAATGAAGCGAGAAATTGCCACGTATGTGTCGGAATGTGACACAAGCCAGCGGGTTAAGGCCAGCCACTTGAAGGTAGCAGGCACGCTTCAACCTCTACCTATTCCCTCATGGAAGTGGGAAGATATAAGCATGGACTTCATTGTTGGACTTCCCAGAACCCCGCAGGGGCACGACTCCATTTGGGTAATTGTGGACCGCCTTACCAAGACCGCACATTTTATTCCGGTCAATACCTTTATAACGCTAAGAAGTACGCGGAGATTTATTTGGAGCGGATCGTTTGTCTACATGGGGTACCCAAGACGATAATTTCAGATCGTGGTGCTCCGTTCGTAGCACGCTTTTGGGAACAGTTGCAATTGTCCCTAGGCACCAAACTGATCCGTAGTTCGGCATATCACCCACAGACCGATGGGCAGACGGAAAGGGTAAATCAAATACTTGAGGATATGCTTCGAGCTTGTGTTATCCATTATGGGAAGAATTGGGAGAAATGTTTGTCTCTGGCTGAATTCTCCTATAACAACAGCTACCAAGCGAGCCTTAAAATGGCACCTTTCGAAGCCTTATATGGTAGAAGATGTCGGACCCCGTTGTGTTGGTCCCAGGCAGGCGAGAGATATACTTATGGCCCTGACCTTGTGAAGGAAGCAGAAGAAAAGGGTAGGATCATTCGGGAGAACTTGAAGACCGCTCAGTCACGGCAAAAGAGCTACTTTGACCAGCGGCGGAAGCCACTTCAGTTTGAAGTTGGTGATCACGTGTATCTTAAGGTCTCCCCGACCAAGGGTGTGCATAGATTCGGACTAAAAGGCAAGCTTGCACCTCGCTTTATCGGCCCGTATGAAATCACTCAGCAATGTGGGCCGGTAGCCTATCAAGTGAAGCTTCCCGAGAAACTTTCAGCGGTACACAATGTATTCCATGTTTCTCAACTCAAGAGGTGTCTTCGTGTTCCAACCGAGGTTATTGAAGAGGAACTCTCGGTTGAACCGGATCTCTCTTATGATGAGTATCCTGTTAAGATCCTCGACGAGAAAGAATTAAAAAGTGCAATTAAAATCAATGCAACAGGAAATTGGGTTGAAATTCAAAAATTCGTCAAAAATTCAATTATAACTCAAAAACAAGGGTTGTTTGGCACCCAACTAAAACTTAAACATCTCGGACAGCCCTTCGCGACAACCTCGCCACGGCGTTCGCGCCGATCGGTGACCCTCGAGCGGGAATGTCCGTCACGATCGAGGTTAGCCGTAAAAATCCGTCCCGATCGAGCTATGTCCGTGACGATCGAGCCTAGTCAGTATGTCCGTGACGATCGAGCTATGTCCGTGACGATCGAGCCTAGCCGGTAGTTTCCGTCACGATTCGAGGCTGCACGACAGGACCCTCGAGGCCCCGCCGTCCGTCGCGCTCGAGGCTCCGCAGCCAAGCTCGAGGACTTACCCTCGAGCGACGTTCCGTCACCCTCGAGGCTCCGCAGCCAAGCTCGAGGACTCACCCTCGAGCGACGTTCCGTCACCCTCGAGGCTCCGCAGCCAAGCTCGAGGACTCACCCTCGAGCGACGTTCCGTCACGCTCGAGGCTTCGTAGCCAAGCTCGAGGGGGGGGCACTCACCCTCGAGTGGCGTTTCCGACCATTCGAGGCTCGGCAAGCTCGAGCTTGCGGTTCAAGCTCGAAGCGCCGTAGCGCCTGGTCGAAGTGCCCGGTCCAAGCTCGGAAGTTGTGTCCCGCACCTCAAACTCCAACTTTTAATTTTACACGTTTCGAAGTTCAGCTCAAATTTTTGGAGAAAGTTCAAAAGGGGCAAAGAGCTCCACGGGGCTGCCAGCTCGCCCCTGGCGCGCTCTGCTCCGGCCCGGAGTCCGGCCGCCACGTGGCCGGCGTGTGGCGGAGACCGCGTCGGGTCGGCCGAGCTGTGGCGGCAGCTAGCTTTTGTCCTCACGCGTTTGTCCAAGCCTTCGTACCGTCACTTCGCGGGCGACGGCGCACTGCTGCCTCGCGCCGCGGAGCGCCATCATGGCAAGCTCGCTCGGCACTGGTCGCAGCCGCGCAGCGCCGCCCCGCAGTCGCGATGCTCGCTCGCTACGCGCCAAGGAGCACTGTGGAGGATCCCAGCGATCACGCCACAATCTTCCTCGCCCAATCGTGTCGCGCGCGCTCTGTTCGAGCTCGCCGCGCCATCAATGGCGACCGCGACAGCCACCCACGCGCTCGCACGCTCCCGAGGCCGCACAGTGCCTCCCTTGCGTGCCCAAGCACTCCACCGCGCACTCCCACCCCTCCTCTCACTCGCTCACTTGGTCATTTCCACTTCCCCGCGCTCGCTCGGTCTTCTTCCTCCTCGCGACGCGCAAGCCGAACCCAAGCTCTTCGCGAAATTCCCTCGTCCACGCTCCACCATTCCCCAATCCATCCCGCACGGAGCTAATCCACTCCACCAGCTCCAAACCCCCAACTTTCCCCAAGCTATTGTCCCTTCTCCGGCGAGATTTGCGATTTCCCCCAAATCGCGAATGTCCGGCCGTCGAAGCACCCGCACGTCGAGACCCTACTCCGAGCCGTCCCCGAGCTTCCCTCGAGCACGCCATTAGCTTCCCCAAGCTCTGCTGGTGCTCAAGGACCTCTCCCCCCTCCGCGAACGACCCCGAGCTCGCCGGCGTAGAAGCCGCGGCGGCCGCGCCGCCACCTCCTCGTCGCCGGCACAACTCCGACCTCCCCCAGCCTCCAAACCGTCCTCAAACGACTCGTGGTGAGCCCAGGATCATTTCCCCCCCACTTCCCCGTGCCTAGTTCGCCGTAGTTTGCCCGCGCAACTCCGGCGAGGTCCCAGGGACCTTTCTTCATCGTCTTACCTTTGTTTAAGGGCCTCTGTGCAAAAGTGCAGGACTGGTTTCGCAAAGTTTTGAAAGATCTAGGGTTCTCTGCGTAAAAAGATTCTTAAGTCTAGGTTTGATTTTTCCCGAAACTTGTAAAATCCATTAAAACTCGTACAAAAATCATAAAAATGCAAAAAAAATACTCTCTGGATTCCTGAGAGTCTAAACTACAATCTCTATTAGACATGTTTGTACTTTTGACGAACTGTATGTGAATTAAAATTCAAACTATGAAAACCTAAAGTTGTGCACCATTTCAAATCCAGAGCTACGCTTAGGGTTGAGCTTTGGATATGTTGTTTGTAGTGACTTGGGACAGCTTGTGTCCAAAGGGGACTTAAAAATTATGAACTACAGCTCCTGTTATGAATTAAAATAGGTTTCTGTCTTTTTGCAGTGCAGAAATCATTAAAAATAATCTAGGGCAGTGAAAAATCATCATTTGCTCCTGAGGACTAAAAACTCGTTAGCACACCTGTGAAAAATGAGAAACTTAATTTTTGCTCAGCTTAGGATGGTAAATAATTAAATATGTGTTTTTGGATGGAAAATTATTGAGGGACTACCCAAGGGTTATTTTGAGCCATCACTTGGCCGGAGCCCTCCTCATGCTTATGCCTAGCTTTGGTAGGAAAATCTCCTGAAATGGATGAATTTTCAATTTTATATGAATTAATTTCAATTCTGCTGGCAGGCAACTTGATATAATTTTTATAAATTATGTGTAGCTCAAAATTAGCTAAATTTTGGAGTGAGCTTAGCTCTTATACTCCAGTAGCTGCCATAAAGTTTATAGATAAAAATGATGAACAGAAATGGAGAAACAAAAATGCGAAGTAATCTAGATGGAAATCGATTTATATAAAAGAATAAACCTTTTTGTAGTTAGATAGAATAAAATAAATGGAATCTGAAATTCCAGAACAGCCACCCTAAGTTATGCATATCATGTACAAGGCGCTATCCCAGACGGCGACTACACCTCATCCCCGCAGACGAGAAGGAGTCCCGGAGCACGGTGCCGGTGGTAGAAGTGACCAACCCGGCAGGCTAACCCCCAGTCCGAGCAAGAAGGCAAGCCCCGGAGCATAACCTAACTTTACCAAATTATGCACTTTGAATTCCTCTATGTCTGTGCATTTACGTTTCAAGGAGTTGATTGAATACCTTAGCTGCACATTTCCTAGTACCTATGAATTGCAATACTAGTATGAAAGGATCGATAGAGCATTGCTTTAGGTCCGTTACAAGTCGAGTGATTTCCTGTCACTCGCGAGACATAGGAATTGCTTGTCTTTACTTATGTTGGAAATCATAAGGATTGACGGGCGGGATGATAGATGTAGATCTCCCGTCCGTGTATGATAATTGATTTAAGGTCGAAATGTGTGGTTGAGTGTGTCAAGTTTTTGAACGTACCACATGCATGCCGGTATATGGGAGCCGGTAAGCCCGGTACCAGATTGAAGCAGCTAGGGCCGATAGCCATCTCTCCTTGGAAACTTTGTTTCCCCTGCCGTAACACTTGTGGATATATGCGTGATGCTGTGAGTGAAGGCAGTAAACCTTTATCCTAAGGAAGTGGACCCGGTTCCCGAATTGTGGATCGATGGGAAAGGTTGGGAAATGCTTGTACCTTTTATAGCAGGCAGAGTATCGTGTGTGTTGGGTTTTCCCTGGCCAGGTAGCACAAATTCGGTTCGAACTGTCCGCTTCTCGCGGTTAATGAGACTGCTTGACCGCCCTGCTACATATGAGTAACAAGTGGAATTATGAGATTTATGAACTTGTTGTATGAATTAAATTTGTATTGCACACTTGTATGCTTAGAGAGGATGCTAATCTAGAATGGTTAAATTTACTAGAATATGATGCTAAAACTTGAAAGCAAGGACTTATTTAGTTGCTTTTTGGCAAACAAACCCACTAGCCAAAAGCCTTTCATTGTCTAGATGTCGGTGATGTAGTTTTCACCCGACGGGTAAGTCTTGCTGAGTATTAGTATACTCAGCCCTTGCTTGTGGCATTATTTTACAGGTTTCCTTTGGATGTCGATGCTTTGTCTTGGCCTGTCCAGGTTCCACCTGGCTGGCACATCGAATGGGTTCCGTCCTCTGGCGAGGATCGGGAGGAGTAGCTTCGTGGCAGGCTTCAGCACGGAGTTGCTTGTATCGTCGTTAGATGTTTATCTTCCGCTGCAATGAACGTTAATTTCAGTTGTTGAACTTTTAAATTCCGCTGCAGACTTGTACTCTGATTTAAATTTGAACCTGGTTTGTAATAACTTGTAATACCTATTTGTGTAAGTTAATTTGTGGAATGTTGTTATCTCTGGAACTCACCTTCGTGTGGGCGTGCTGTTGTTTCGATCGAGGAAAGTATGTGGTTTAATCGGGTTTAATCCGACGGCGCTCCAGCTTATTCCGGGATTAAGTGCCTGACTACGTGATTAGTGGTCCAAGGTACTTAACTTGGAATAATTCGGAGTGACCGCCACAGTATCGTCGTTATTATCTTTCAGCTGCAATGAAACTTTTATTTCTGCTGCAAA
>JACEFO010002074.1:0-109500 GCA_015342445.1 Digitaria exilis | reverse complement strand
CCAAAGCCTCTGCGGAGGATCTCCACTTCATCACGCAATGATCTTGACGCCCAACCGCGCGTGTGCGCTCTGTTCGAGCTCGCCGCGCCATCAATGGCGACCGCGATAGCTACCCACGCGTCGGCGCCTTCCGAGCAACACTGTGCACTCTTGCGTGCTCATCACTCCACCAAGCACTCACACCCTCGCTCCACTCGCTCACTTGGCCATTTCCACTTCCTCGCGCTCGCTCCGTCGTCTTCTCCCTCACGCCGCACGACCAAGCCGAGCTTCGCCGAGAATTTCGCCCTCCACTTTTCCACCATTCCCAAATTCGTCGCGCACCGAAGCTAGACCTCTACCTAGCTCCATTTCCCCCCACTTCCCCGAGCTATTGTCGCTCTCCGGCGAGAAATCGGATTTTCCCAAGTCCCGCATTTCCGCCGCCGGGAGCACGCGCACGTCGAGCCCTACTTCGAGCTCTCCCCGAGGTCAACCGAACACGCCAATGCTTCCCGAGTCCTACGGGTGCTAACGAACCCCTTCATTACCGGCGACAGCCTCCAACTTCGACCGACATCGAGGCCCGTGGCGAACGCACTGCCACCGCACGTCGCCGGCGTTTTACGAGCCTCTTCCGGCCTCCCAACCGTCATCGTCGACTCGGGGTAAGCCACTGGTTCTTTTCCCCACCTCTCCGACCTCCTTTCACCGCCTTTCGCCCGGCGCAGTGACAGCCAGTAGTGGCAGGGTTCTTCCGTGTTGTGAGCCCAGTTTCGAGCCAGGGTTCCTTCTCGATGAGAACCCAGCCAGCGAGAGCCAGTTAGAGTTCTTTTCCTACTCGAACAGGGTTCTTTCTCGATAAGAACTCAGTTTCGAGCTTCAGGGGTCTTTTTCCGATAAGAACCCAGACCGCGGGAACCAGCAGAGTTCTTTCTGACGAGAAAACTCGGTCCTCGAGACCAACCAAGTTCTTTCCTCGAAAGCAGGAGCTTAGAAGAGAAAAGACAAACTTTGTTAAAATGTTAAGATAAAAATCACCTAGGTGCAGTAACCTCGAATCATGTTTGGCAGAACGCTTAACTTGTGCATCTCATGTAGAAGGCGCACTCGGTTGACGGCTTCTACGACCTCGTCCCCGTCGACGGAGAGGAGAACCTCGAAGGCGGCCGAGCCAGCGTTGACGCAGACAGCCCGGAGCGTAGCAGTCAGCTAGCCCAAGAAGGCAAGCCCCGGAGCATAACCTAACTTTACCAAATTATGCACTTTGAATTCTCTATGTTGTGCATTTACGTTCAAGGAGTTGATTGAATACCTTAGCTGCACATTTCCTAGTACCTATGACTTGCAATACTTGCATGAAAGGATCGATAGGGCATTGCTTTAGTCCGTTACAAGTCGAGTGATTTCCTGTCACTCGCGAGACATAGGAATTGCTTGTCTTTACTTATGTTGGAATCATAAGGATTGACGGGCGGGATGATAGATGTAGATCTCCCGTCCGTGTATGATAATTGATTAAGGTCGAAAGGTGTGGATGAGTGTGCAAGTTTTTGAACGTACCACATGCATGCCGATGTATGGGGATCGGTAAGCCCGGTACCAGATTGAAGCAGCTAGGGCCGATAGCCATCTCTCCTTGGAAACTTTTTTTCCCCTGCCGTACCACTTGTGGATATATGCGTGAGACTGTGAGTGAAGCAGTAAACCTTTATCCTAAGGAAATGGACCCGGTTCCGAATTGTGGATCGATGGGAAAGGTTGGGAAATGCTTGTACCTTTTATAGCAAGCAGAGTATCCGTGTGTGTTGGGTTTCCCTGGCCAGGTAGCAGAAATTCGGTTCAAACTGTCCGCTTCTCGCGGTTAATGAGACTGCTTGACCGCCATGCTACATTGAGTAACAAGTGGAACTTTGAGATTGATAAACTTGTTGTATGAATTAAATTGTATTGCACCACTTGTATGCTTAGGAAGGATGCTAATCTAGAATGGCTAAATTTACTAGAATATGATGCTAAAACTTGAAAGCAAGGACCTATTTTAGTTGCTTTTGGCAAACAAACCCACCAGCCAAAAGCCTCTCATGTCTAGATGTCGGTGATGTAGTTTTCACCCGACGGTAAGCCTTGCTGAGTATTAGTATACTCAGCCTTGCTTGTGCAATGATTTACAGGTACACCTTTGGATGTCGATGCTTTGTCTTGGCCTACCCAGGTTCCACCTGCTGGCACATCGAATGGTTCCGTCCTCTGCCGAGGATCGGGAGGAGTAGCATCGTGGCAGGCTTCAGCACGGTGTTATTGTATCTGTGACATCTCTGATGTCAAAAGAATTAAAAAGTGCAATTAAAATCAATGCAACAGGAAATTGGGTTGAAATTCAAAAATTCGTCAAAAATTCAATTATAACTCAAAAACAAGGGTTGTTTGGCACCCAACTAAAACTTAAACATCTCGGACAGCCCTTCGCGACAACCTCGCCACGGCGTTCGCGCCGATCGGTGACCCTCGAGCGGGAATGTCCGTCACGATCGAGGTTAGCCGTAAAAATCCGTCCCGATCGAGCTATGTCCGTGACGATCGAGCCTAGTCAGTATGTCCGTGACGATCGAGCTATGTCCGTGACGATCGAGCCTAGCCGGTAGTTTCCGTCACGATTCGAGGCTGCACGACAGGACCCTCGAGGCCCCGCCGTCCGTCGCGCTCGAGGCTCCGCAGCCAAGCTCGAGGACTTACCCTCGAGCGACGTTCCGTCACCCTCGAGCTCCGCAGCCAAGCTCGAGGACTCACCCTCGAGCGACGTTCCGTCACCCTCGAGGCTCCGCAGCCAAGCTCGAGGACTCACCCTCGAGCGACGTTCCGTCACCCTCGAGGCTCCGCAGCCAAGCTCGAGACTCACCTCGAGCGACGTTCCGTCACGCTCGAGGTTCGTAGCCAAGCTCGAGGGGGGGGCACTCACCCTCGAGTGGCGTTTCCGACCATTCGAGGCTCGGCAAGCTCGAGCTTGCGGTTCAAGCTCGAAGCGCCGTAGCGCCTGGTCGAAGTGCCCGGTCCAAGCTCGGAAGTTGTGTCCCGCACCTCAAAACTCCAACTTTTAATTTTACACGTTTCGAAGTTCAGCTCAAATTTTTGGAGAAAGTTCAAAAGGGGCAAAGAGCTCCACGGGGCTGCCAGCTCGCCCCTGGCGCGCTCTGCTCCGGCCGGAGTCCGGCCGCCACGTGGCCGGCGTGTGGCGGAGACCGCGTCGGGTCGGCCGAGCTGTGGCGGCAGCTAGCTTTTGTCCTCACGCGTTTGTCCAAGCCTTCCGTACCGTCACTTCGCGGGCGACGGCGCCACTGCTGCCTCGCGCCGCGGAGCGCCATCATGGCAAGCTCGCTCGGCACTGGTCGCAGCCGCGCAGCGCCGCCCCGCAGTCGCGATGCTCGCTCGCTACGCGCCAAGGAGCACTGTGGAGGATCCCCAGCGATCACGCCACAATCTTCCTCGCCCAATCGTGTCGCGCGCGCTCTGTTCGAGCTCGCCGCGCCATCAATGGCGACCGCGACAGCCACCCACGCGCTCGCACGCTCCCGAGGCCGCACAGTGCCTCCCTTGCGTGCCCAAGCACTCCACCGCGCACTCCCACCCCTCCTCTCACTCGCTCACTTGGTCATTTCCACTTCCCCGCGCTCGCTCGGTCTTCTTCCTCCTCGCGACGCGCAAGCCGAACCCAAGCTCTTCGCGAAATTCCTCGTCCACGCTCCACCATTCCCCAATCCATCCCGACGGAGCTAGTCCACTCCACCAGCTCCAAAACCCCCAACTTTCCCCAAGCTATTGTCCCTTCTCCGGCGAGAATTTGCGATTTCCCCCAAATCGCGAATTCCGGCCGTCGAAGCACCCGCACGTCGAGACCCTACTCCGAGCCGTCCCCGAGCTTCCTCGAGCACGCCATTAGCTTCCCCAAGCTCTGCTGGTGCTCAAGGACCTCTCCCCCTCCGCGAACGACCCCTAGCTCGCCGGCGTAGAAGCCGCGGCGGCCGCGCCGCCACCTCCTCGTCGCCGGCACAACTCCGACCTCCCCCAGCCTCCAAACCGTCCTCAAACGACTCGTGGTGAGCCCAGGATCATTTCCCCCCACTTCCCCGTGCCTAGTTCGCCGTAGTTTGCCCGGCGCAACTCCGGCGAGGTCCCAGGGACCTTTCTTCATCGTCTACCTTTGTTTAAGGGCCTCTGTGCAAAAGTGCAGGACTGGTTCGCGAAGTTTTGAAAGATCTAGGGTTCTCTGCGTAAAAAGATTCTTAAGTCTAGGTTTGATTTTTCCCGAAACTTGTAAAATCCATTAAAACTCGTACAAAAATCATAAAAATGCAAAAAAAATACTCTCTGGATTCCTGAGAGTCTAAACTACAATCTCTATTAGACATGTTGTACTTTTGACGAACTGTATGTGAATTAAAATTCAAACTATGAAAACCTAAAGTTTGTGCACCATTTCAAATCCAGAGCTACGCTAGGGTTGGAGCTTTGGATATGTTGTTTGTAGTGACTTGGGACAGCTTGTGTCCAAAGGGGACTTAAAAATATGAACTACAGCTCCTGTTATGAATTAAAATAGGTTTTCTGTCTTTTTGCAGTGCAGAAATCATTAAAAATAATCTGGGCAGTGAAAATCATCATTTGCTCCTGAGGACTAAAAACTCGTTAGCACACCTGTGAAAAATGAGAAACTTAATTTTTGCTCAGCTTAGGATGGTAAATAATTAAATATGTGTTTTTGGATGGAAAATTATTGAGGACTACCCAAGGGTTATTTTGAGCCATCACTTGGCCGGAGCCCTCCTCATGCTTATGCCTAGCTTTGGTAGGAAAATCTCCTGAAATGGATGAATTTTCAATTTTATATGAATTAATTTCAATTCTGCTAGCAGCAACTTGATATAATTTTATAAATTATGTGTAGCTCAAAATTAGCTAAATTTTGGAGTGAGCTTAGCTCTTATACTCCAGTAGCTGCCATAAAGTTTATAGATAAAAATGATGAACAGAAATGGAGAAACAAAAATGCGAAGTAATCTAGATGAAAATCGATTTATATAAAAGAATAAACCTTTTTGTAGTTAGATAGAATAAAATAAATGGAATCTGAAATTCCAGAACAGCCACCCTAAGTTATGCATATCATGTAGAAGGCGCTATCCCAGACGGCGACTACACCCTCATCCCCGCAGACGAGGAAGGGAGTCCCGGAGCACGGTGCCGGTGTAGAAGTGACCAACCCGGAGGCTAACCCCCAGTCCGAGCAAGAAGGCAAGCCCCGGAGCATAACCTAACTTTACCAAATTATGCACATTGAATTCTCTATGTCTGTGCATTTACGTTTCAAGGAGTTGATTGAATACCTTAGCTGCACATTTCCTAGTACCTATGAATTGCAATACTAGTATGAAAGGATCGATAGAGCATTGCTTTAGGTCCGTTACAAGTCGAGTGATTTCCTGTCACTCGCGAGACATAGGAATTGCTTGTCTTTACTTATGTTGGAATCATAAGGATTGACGGGCGGGATGATAGATGTAGATCTCCCGTCCGTGTATGATAATTGATTTAAGGTCGAAATGTGTGGTTGAGTGTGTCAAGTTTTTGAACGTACCACATGCATGCCGGTATATGGGAGCCGGTAAGCCCGGTACCAGATTGAAGCAGCTAGGGCCGATAGCCATCTCTCCTTGGAAACTTTGTTTCCCTGCCGTACACTTGTGGATATATGCGTGATGCTGTGAGTGAAGCAGTAAACCTTTATCCTAAGGAAGTGGACCCGGTTCCGAATTGTGGATCGATGGGAAAGGTTGGGAAATGCTTGTACCTTTTATAGCAGGCAGAGTATCCGTGTGTGTTGGGTTTTCCCTGGCCAGGTAGCACAAATTCGGTTCGAACTGTCCGCTTCTCGCGGTTAATGAGACTGCTTGACCGCCCTGCTACATTGAGTAACAAGTGGAATTATGAGATTTATGAACTTGTTGTATGAATTAAATTGTATTGCACCACTTGTATGCTTAGAGAGGATGCTAATCTAGAATGGTTAAATTTACTAGAATATGATGCTAAAACTTGAAAGCAAGGACTTATTTAGTTGCTTTTTGGCAAACAAACCCACTAGCCAAAAGCCTTTCATTGTCTAGATGTCGGTGATGTAGTTTTCACCCGACGGGTAAGTCTTGCTGAGTATTAGTATACTCAGCCTTGCTTGTGGCATTATTTTACAGGTATTCCTTTGGATGTCGATGCTTTGTCTTGGCCTGTCCAGGTTCCACCTGGCTGGCACATCGAATGGGTTCCGTCCTCTGGCGAGGATCGGGAGGAGTAGCTTCGTGGCAGGCTTCAGCACGGAGTTGCTTGTATCGTCGTTAGATGTTTATCTTCCGCTGCAATGAACGTTAATTTCAGTTGTTGAACTTTTAAATTCCGCTGCAAGACTTGTACTCTGATTTAAATTTGAACCTGGTTTGTAATAACTTGTAATACCTATTTGTGTAAGTTAATTTGTGGAATGTTGTTATCTCTGGAACTCACCTTCGTGTGGGCGTGCTGTTGTTTCGATCGAGAAAAGTACGTGGTTTAATCGGGTTTAATCCGACGGCGCTCCAGCTTATTCCGGATTAAGTGCCTGACTACGTGATTAGTGGTCCCAAGGTACTTAACTTGGAATAATTTCGGAGTGGAACCGCCACAGCTGGCATCAGAGCCGAAACAGCGCACCGGAGAGACCAACAAACCTTAAATAAATATTTTTGGAATAAAATTTGCCAACTCGTACTTCCGCCGTGCTTTTCGGTGGAAGGTTGTTGTTAGGACCGCTAAGGATGTTATCTAGAGTGTGAAGCCTATGTGGGTTAAGGGATCACGATATGATAGGTGGCAAATAATATATTATACTGACTTCCAGCACATTTCATTCTGTCATTTACTTTCCGCAATGGTGGGCGCAAGGTACGGCGATTGCTGTAACGTACCACGGCACTATATGAAAATATAGTGGCGGCACATAGTCAATACGCTGTGATGGCGTATGAAAATAGAATAGGATGGTGGGCGCAAGGTACGGCGATTGCTGTAGCGTACCACGGCATCATATGCAAATATGATGGCGGCACAAAGTCAATACGCTATTCTATTAGCGTATGAAACTGTCAATATGTCGCTTTGGTGACATATGAACATTGCCCGTTCAATGTTAAACGTTCGGGTGCCACCTCTATATAGTGGGTGGTAATGAATGGAGACGCTTTCGTGAGTGCTGGCACGAAAGGTTGATTATACATGCTCTGAAATGAAATTTTCTGCAGGTACACTAACCGCGAATCCGTATGTTGAGACGGTTAGAAGTTCGACTAGTTAATATAGGGAGAGACGGATATTGCCTAGCCACCGGCACTAATTTCGTAAGCCAAAAGTTATTGGCATGTGTGTTGGAGAGAACGAATAGGCCGCTCATGCATTGCATCTCACTGAATTGACATGGATTTTAATAAGTGACCGAATCGAACCGCCATCAAAGGAATTGAAATCACAACCCAAAAATCCTGCTGAGAACAATCTGTTGCACCCTTAATTCGAAACTGAAAACGTTGTCGAACGAAAAAGTGTTCAACACGAAAGTTGTCATAAATATTATGGAGTAAATGCTGGAGAAATTTCAACGAAAATGGTTCAGTAAAATTGGAGTTATGCTAAAAATGGTAACCCCCTGTCTGCTGGAAATTTCTGGGGACAGTGAGATAAAAATTGAATTTTACACCATCTTAACGACAGTTTCTGCTCAAACCTCCAAAATGAAACTTGTTAGGAATTACTTAAAAAATGTCCTGGCCAAATTTGGGAATTTTTGAGCTTGTAGATTTCGAGTTTTGAAATTTTTACTACCCTGCACAGAATCTGTTCTTATTCTTTGGCGCTACCCGGTGCTCACCCTTGCCCCTTTTTCCTTTTGGTTCAGATGGACGCCCTCGCTGACCTGGCTAGCCACCCCAACGACGTGTCCTTCTCTGATTGCTTGGGATGGGAAGGTTTCCCTAGCATCTTGTGGTCGGTTCTACAGGCACTTGGCTACCCTACACCGCCACAATATGAGAGAATCCTCATCCGAGACCGTGGTGTGACTCGTTCCCGTGTGCGTTTGGTGGTCTATCGCCACCCGCCGTGTCCTAGTTCCCCCACCTGGACGGTGGAAGTTCATGGACACCACATGGAGACGACTTGTGAGCTAGCTGCCTTGAATGGCATCAGTTCTTTTTGTGCTCAGAACCAGAGCTTGGTAGAGCACCAGTTGCTTGGGCTGTTTCCACCAACTCAGCCGGATGATCCCCACTGGATGAGGCGCTACCTTAGCTCTCCTTTGAGGATGGCGGAGAGCCCCGTCACAGCAGCCGCTTTGATGATGAGGTGGATCCGAGCCTATCACCGTTTGCAGGCACTTCTTGGACGGTCGCAGAGCGAGATGCTCAACATTGCCATGGACATGTCGGCTCGCGCCCGTGACATAGGGGTTGAGAGGACCTCTTTGTCCATTGAGGTGACCACTAGAGATGCCATGATTGCTGACTTGGAGAGGCAATTGAATGACCTCCAGATTGCACACAACAACACCCAGAATGAGTTAGCACAAACTAGAGATGAGCTTGAGGAGGTACATGGTACCTTGGAGCATGCAAATGCTATGCTTGCCGCCCATGACGCTCAGCACCTTCTTGAGCAAGAAGGAGGGAATGGTGAAGGAGAGGCCC
Source organism: Digitaria exilis (assembly GCA_015342445.1). Taxonomy (NCBI): domain Eukaryota; kingdom Viridiplantae; phylum Streptophyta; class Magnoliopsida; order Poales; family Poaceae; genus Digitaria; species Digitaria exilis. The sequence continues at coordinate 100,759 of JACEFO010002074.1, read as the reverse complement.
CCGATTCCGACATGGACACCGAGGATGACATGCCGCCCCTTCCAGCTCCACCTTCACCTATGGGCAGCGAGGCTACCGCTAATAACTTGGATGATTTTTAGAGTGGTAGTAGCAAGTTTACTCCTCCGCTAGGCCTAGATTTTGGCTTCATGTTATAATAGGCTAGATGGAGTTGAGCTCCTCCTATTTGGTGGCAATGTAAATTAATGGTGTGGTTGTGGTGTAAAACTTGATGATGTTGTTACAGCTGTGTTGAAAACGTTCTGCAGCTGACCTTGTTTTAATTATTGATGGGTTTTCCATTCATTTCTGGGCTGTGATGTGAACTACAAAGTTGTTTGGAATTTGTCAAACAAAATGATCACCGAATTGCAACCCCATTGGTTAAGCGAAATAAAAATGGCAACCAAAACACTATAGCTCGGCCTGCTGAAAAACAGCAAATGCAGAGAGCTAAAGATTGAATTTTTCGGCTTAGTTCCAGTCCGAATTTGATTCCGAGCACCTTCGCATTGTTCTTCAGAGATTGAGAGATCACCAGCTCTACGCCAAGTTCTCCAAGTGTGAATTTTGGCTGGAGAGCGTGAAGTTTTTAGGTCACACGGTTTCCAAGGATGGTATATCCGTGGATCCAACCAAAGTGCAAGAGGTGCTAGATTGGCAACCACCTACTTCTGTCCACGAGATTCGGAGTTTTCTGGGTTTAGCCGGGTATTACCGCCGCTTTATTCCGGATTTCTCTCGGATAGCAAAGCCCATGACCGAACTCTTGAAGAAGGGAGTTAAATTTGAGTGGAATGACAAATGTGAGGAAGCTTTCCACACCTTGCGAAGACATTTAACTTCAGCCCCAGTTTTGGCTCAGCCCGATTGCACCAAGCCTTATGATGTCTATTGCGATGCATCAGGCACCGGTCTTGGCTGTGTTCTCATGCAAGAAAACCGAGTGATTGCTTATGCTTCTCGAGCACTTCGGCCTCATGAGCAAAACTACCCCACGCATGATCTTGAGTTAGCAGCGGTTATTCATGCTCTCAAGATGTGGAGACACTATTTGATGGGTGTTCCCTGCAACATATACACAGACCACAAGAGCCTCAAATATGTTTTCACTCAGGCACAATTGAATATGAGACAGCGAAGATGGTTGGAGTTAGCAAAGGACTATGACCTTAGTGTGCATTATCACCCCGGGAAGGCTAATGTAGTCGCGGATGCGCTAAGCCGCAAGGCTCGTTGTCATTGTCTTTCCGTGGAGTCCTATGCCGACACCCTGTGTCACGAAATGGCAAAGCTCAATTTAGAGATTGTTCCACACGGGTACTTCAACCATGTTGCAGTGGAACCAACCTTGCACGATCAGATTGTGGTAGCCCAATTAAATGACGCGTGCATTAAAATCCTTAAAAGGAAATTGTCCAAGGAGAAGGTGAAAGAGAAGTACAAGTGTTTCCGGCTAGATGGGCAGGGAGTAATGTGGTTCGGGCATCGCCTCGTGGTGCCTAAAAACACGGAACTCCGGAGGAAGATTATGGATGAGGCACATCTCTCTAAATTTTCTATCCATCCCGGCAGCACCAAAATGTACCAAGATTTGAAACAAAACTTTTGGTGGACTCGAATGAAGCGAGAAATTGCCACGTATGTGTCGGAATGTGACACAAGCCAGCGGGTTAAGGCCAGCCACTTGAAGGTAGCAGGCACGCTTCAACCTCTACCTATTCCCTCATGGAAGTGGGAAGATATAAGCATGGACTTCATTGTTGGACTTCCCAGAACCCCGCAGGGGCACGACTCCATTTGGGTAATTGTGGACCGCCTTACCAAGACCGCACATTTTATTCCGGTCAATACCTTTTATAACGCTAAGAAGTACGCGGAGATTTATTTGGAGCGGATCGTTTGTCTACATGGGGTACCCAAGACGATAATTTCAGATCGTGGTGCTCCGTTCGTAGCACGCTTTTGGGAACAGTTGCAATTGTCCCTAGGCACCAAACTGATCCGTAGTTCGGCATATCACCCACAGACCGATGGGCAGACGGAAAGGGTAAATCAAATACTTGAGGATATGCTTCGAGCTTGTGTTATCCATTATGGGAAGAATTGGGAGAAATGTTTGTCTCTGGCTGAATTCTCCTATAACAACAGCTACCAAGCGAGCCTTAAAATGGCACCTTTCGAAGCCTTATATGGTAGAAGATGTCGGACCCCGTTGTGTTGGTCCCAGGCAGGCGAGAGATATACTTATGGCCCTGACCTTGTGAAGGAAGCAGAAGAAAAGGGTAGGATCATTCGGGAGAACTTGAAGACCGCTCAGTCACGGCAAAAGAGCTACTTTGACCAGCGGCGGAAGCCACTTCAGTTTGAAGTTGGTGATCACGTGTATCTTAAGGTCTCCCCGACCAAGGGTGTGCATAGATTCGGACTAAAAGGCAAGCTTGCACCTCGCTTTATCGGCCCGTATGAAATCACTCAGCAATGTGGGCCGGTAGCCTATCAAGTGAAGCTTCCCGAGAAACTTTCAGCGGTACACAATGTATTCCATGTTTCTCAACTCAAGAGGTGTCTTCGTGTTCCAACCGAGGTTATTGAAGAGGAACTCTCGGTTGAACCGGATCTCTCTTATGATGAGTATCCTGTTAAGATCCTCGACGAGAAAGAATTAAAAAGTGCAATTAAAATCAATGCAACAGGAAATTGGGTTGAAATTCAAAAATTCGTCAAAAATTCAATTATAACTCAAAAACAAGGGTTGTTTGGCACCCAACTAAAACTTAAACATCTCGGACAGCCCTTCGCGACAACCTCGCCACGGCGTTCGCGCCGATCGGTGACCCTCGAGCGGGAATGTCCGTCACGATCGAGGTTAGCCGTAAAAATCCGTCCCGATCGAGCTATGTCCGTGACGATCGAGCCTAGTCAGTATGTCCGTGACGATCGAGCTATGTCCGTGACGATCGAGCCTAGCCGGTAGTTTCCGTCACGATTCGAGGCTGCACGACAGGACCCTCGAGGCCCCGCCGTCCGTCGCGCTCGAGGCTCCGCAGCCAAGCTCGAGGACTTACCCTCGAGCGACGTTCCGTCACCCTCGAGGCTCCGCAGCCAAGCTCGAGGACTCACCCTCGAGCGACGTTCCGTCACCCTCGAGGCTCCGCAGCCAAGCTCGAGGACTCACCCTCGAGCGACGTTCCGTCACGCTCGAGGCTTCGTAGCCAAGCTCGAGGGGGGGGCACTCACCCTCGAGTGGCGTTTCCGACCATTCGAGGCTCGGCAAGCTCGAGCTTGCGGTTCAAGCTCGAAGCGCCGTAGCGCCTGGTCGAAGTGCCCGGTCCAAGCTCGGAAGTTGTGTCCCGCACCTCAAACTCCAACTTTTAATTTTACACGTTTCGAAGTTCAGCTCAAATTTTTGGAGAAAGTTCAAAAGGGGCAAAGAGCTCCACGGGGCTGCCAGCTCGCCCCTGGCGCGCTCTGCTCCGGCCGGAGTCCGGCCGCCACGTGGCCGGCGTGTGGCGGAGACCGCGTCGGGTCGGCCGAGCTGTGGCGGCAGCTAGCTTTTGTCCTCACGCGTTTGTCCAAGCCTTCCGTACCGTCACTTCGCGGGCGACGGCGCACTGCTGCCTCGCGCCGCGGAGCGCCATCATGGCAAGCTCGCTCGGCACTGGTCGCAGCCGCGCAGCGCCGCCCCGCAGTCGCGATGCTCGCTCGCTACGCGCCAAGGAGCACTGTGGAGGATCCCCAGCGATCACGCCACAATCTTCCTCGCCCAATCGTGTCGCGCGCGCTCTGTTCGAGCTCGCCGCGCCATCAATGGCGACCGCGACAGCCACCCACGCGCTCGCACGCTCCCGAGGCCGCACAGTGCCTCCCTTGCGTGCCCAAGCACTCCACCGCGCACTCCCACCCCTCCTCTCACTCGCTCACTTGGTCATTTCCACTTCCCCGCGCTCGCTCGGTCTTCTTCCTCCTCGCGACGCGCAAGCCGAACCCAAGCTCTTCGCGAAATTCCTCGTCCACGCTCCACCATTCCCCAATCCATCCCGCACGGAGCTAATCCACTCCACCAGCTCCAAAACCCCCAACTTTCCCCAAGCTATTGTCCCTTCTCCGGCGAGAATTTGCGATTTCCCCCAAATCGCGAATTCCGGCCGTCGAAGCACCCGCACGTCGAGACCCTACTCCGAGCCGTCCCCGAGCTTCCTCGAGCACGCCATTAGCTTCCCCAAGCTCTGCTGGTGCTCAAGGACCTCTCCCCCCTCCGCGAACGACCCCGAGCTCGCCGGCGTAGAAGCCGCGGCGGCCGCGCCGCCACCTCCTCGTCGCCGGCACAACTCCGACCTCCCCCAGCCTCCAAACCGTCCTCAAACGACTCGTGGTGAGCCCAGGATCATTTCCCCCCACTTCCCCGTGCCTAGTTCGCCGTAGTTTGCCCGGCGCAACTCCGGCGAGGTCCCAGGGACCTTTCTTCATCGTCTACCTTTGTTTAAGGGCCTCTGTGCAAAAGTGCAGGACTGGTTCGCAAAGTTTTGAAAGATCTAGGGTTCTCTGCGTAAAAAGATTCTTAAGTCTAGGTTTGATTTTTCCCGAAACTTGTAAAATCCATTAAAACTCGTACAAAAATCATAAAAATGCAAAAAAAATACTCTCTGGATTCCTGAGAGTCTAAACTACAATCTCTATTAGACATGTTTGTACTTTTGACGAACTGTATGTGAATTAAAATTCAAACTATGAAAACCTAAAGTTGTGCACCATTTCAAATCCAGAGCTACGCTAGGGTTGAGCTTTGGATATGTTGTTTGTAGTGACTTGGGACAGCTTGTGTCCAAAGGGGACTTAAAAATATGAACTACAGCTCCTGTTATGAATTAAAATAGGTTTTCTGTCTTTTTGCAGTGCAGAAATCATTAAAAATAATCTAGGCAGTGAAAAATCATCATTTTGCTCCTGAGGACTAAAAACTCGTTAGCACACCTGTGAAAAATGAGAAACTTAATTTTTGCTCAGCTTAGGATGGTAAATAATTAAATATGTGTTTTTGGATGGAAAATTATTGAGGACTACCCAAGGGTTATTTTGAGCCATCACTTGGCCGGAGCCCTCCTCATGCTTATGCCTAGCTTTGGTAGGAAAATCTCCTGAAATGGATGAATTTTCAATTTTATATGAATTAATTTCAATTCTGCTGGCAGCAACTTGATATAATTTTTATAAATTATGTGTAGCTCAAAATTAGCTAAATTTTGGAGTGAGCTTAGCTCTTATACTCCAGTAGCTGCCATAAAGTTTATAGATAAAAATGATGAACAGAAATGGAGAAACAAAAATGCGAAGTAATCTAGATGGAAATCGATTTATATAAAAGAATAAACCTTTTTGTAGTTAGATAGAATAAAATAAATGGAATCTGAAATTCCAGAACAGCCACCCTAAGTTATGCATATCATGTAGAAGGCGCTATCCCAGACGGCGACTACACCCTCATCCCCGCAGACGAGGAAGGAGTCCCGGAGCACGGTGCCGGTGTAGAAGTGACCAACCCGGAGGCTAACCCCCAGTCCGAGCAAGAAGGCAAGCCCCGGAGCATAACCTAACTTTACCAAATTATGCACTTTGAATTCTCTATGTCTGTGCATTTACGTTTCAAGGAGTTGATTGAATACCTTAGCTGCACATTTCCTAGTACCTATGAATTGCAATACTAGTATGAAAGGATCGATAGAGCATTGCTTTAGGTCCGTTACAAGTCGAGTGATTTCCTGTCACTCGCGAGACATAGGAATTGCTTGTCTTTACTTATGTTGGAATCATAAGGATTGACGGGCGGGATGATAGATGTAGATCTCCCGTCCGTGTATGATAATTGATTTAAGGTCGAAATGTGTGGTTGAGTGTGTCAAGTTTTTGAACGTACCACATGCATGCCGGTATATGGGAGCCGGTAAGCCCGGTACCAGATTGAAGCAGCTAGGGCCGATAGCCATCTCTCCTTGGAAACTTTGTTTCCCCTGCCGTACACTTGTGGATATATGCGTGATGCTGTGAGTGAAGCAGTAAACCTTTATCCTAAGGAAGTGGACCCGGTTCCGAATTGTGGATCGATGGGAAAGGTTGGGAAATGCTTGTACCTTTTATAGCAGGCAGAGTATCCGTGTGTGTTGGGTTTTCCCTGGCCAGGTAGCACAAATTCGGTTCGAACTGTCCGCTTCTCGCGGTTAATGAGACTGCTTGACCGCCCTGCTACATTGAGTAACAAGTGGAATTATGAGATTTATGAACTTGTTGTATGAATTAAATTGTATTGCACCACTTGTATGCTTAGAGAGGATGCTAATCTAGAATGGTTAAATTTACTAGAATATGATGCTAAAACTTGAAAGCAAGGACTTATTTAGTTGCTTTTTGGCAAACAAACCCACTAGCCAAAAGCCTTTCATTGTCTAGATGTCGGTGATGTAGTTTTCACCCGACGGGTAAGTCTTGCTGAGTATTAGTATACTCAGCCTTGCTTGTGGCATTATTTTACAGGTATTCCTTTGGATGTCGATGCTTTGTCTTGGCCTGTCCAGGTTCCACCTGGCTGGCACATCGAATGGGTTCCGTCCTCTGGCGAGGATCGGGAGGAGTAGCTTCGTGGCAGGCTTCAGCACGGAGTTGCTTGTATCGTCGTTAGATGTTTATCTTCCGCTGCAATGAACGTTAATTTCAGTTGTTGAACTTTTAAATTCCGCTGCAAGACTTGTACTCTGATTTAAATTTGAACCTGGTTTGTAATAACTTGTAATACCTATTTGTGTAAGTTAATTTGTGGAATGTTGTTATCTCTGGAACTCACCTTCGTGTGGGCGTGCTGTTGTTTCGATCGAGAAAAGTATGTGGTTTAATCGGGTTTAATCCGACGGCGCTCCAGCTTATTCCGGATTAAGTGCCTGACTACGTGATTAGTGGTCCCAAGGTACTTAACTTGGAATAATTTCGGAGTGGAACCGCCACAGTATCGTCGTTAGATTATCTTCCGCTGCAATGAAACTTTTATTTCTGCTGCAAAACTTTATACTCTGATTTAAATTTGAACTTGGTTTGTAATAACTTGTGATACCTATTTGTGTAAGTTAATTTGTGGAATGTTGTAATCTCTGGAACTCACCTTCGTGTGGGCGTGCTGTTGTTTCGATCGAGAAAAGAACGTGGTTAATCGGGTTTAATCCGACGGCGCTCCAGCTTATTCCGGATTAAGTGCCTGACTACTCGGTTAGTGGTCCCGGGGTACTTAACTTGGAATAATTTCGGAGTGGTCCGCCACATGATGTGTGTAGGGGCCTAAGTGCTCTAGGGATCGAGAGTCCCTGCCTTGCTCCTAGGCAGCTTCCGGGCAGCTTCCTTCTTGTCTGTTTGTGTCATGCAGCACCTCCTGCCACCTTTACTTGCACACAGAGATGCTGCACGTCTTTTACAGGTGCCAGGCCTGTACATGCCATTGGTTGATGGTTGGCAGATCGCGGCGTCCCAGGCTCTCTCTAGACTCCTATGGAGTCTAGACGTTGTCAGTTGACTCATTATCGCTGGGGCCCCCCTAATCTATGACCCCCATAGTAGCCCGACCTTGTGAAGGAGTTAGGGACTCGTTTGCGAGGTCTTAATCGCCCCTTGTGGGAAAAAAATTAGAGGGGCATCCTCGCGATTCCTCTTCACAGGTTTTGTAACATGGGCGCGACCAAAGGAATGCCTCGACAGCCGTTCTGTGGTGCCCGGCAAGCTACTGGCGGGTAGTCTGAGCGGGGCCCCGACCCTCTTTGCAAGGAATCTACTGGGGGTCTGCGCACCCGACCTCATAAACCTCGAGTAGGTGAGCCGCGCTTGGTTCCCTTGTCTGTTCAGTGAGACTTGGGGGCTCGGTGCCCTGCTATGATGCTTGAGCCGTGGTCCACCGCAAGGAGGAGCTGAGGCGGGAGCGCCGCGACAAGGAGATTGGGTCAGACCTTGAGTCCACGACCGAACGAGGGGAACATCGGGTGACGATCGTCAACGTCGAAGCGTTTCCACCTCCACCCCTAGGAACTCCACCTACTGGGGCGATCTGTTCGCCCCTGCCGGCTTCCTCGACCGTACACCTTCTCCCTATTCACCGTCGTGGCACGGTGAGTGTAACACCCAGATTTCCAAGAAATCCGAATGCTTCCATATGTGTGCCCAGGATGTCCATAGAACACATATAGATTACAAATATTGAATCACAGAGAACACAATGCTCGAATAAAATAGTTTATATCAGAGTTTAACACAAGACATAGTCTTAACAAATAACACAGCGGAAGTCTTAATATTATTAAACGTCTTAACTAGGTAGAGCCTCAAATCCACAGGGACACCGACTGGTTGAACACAGCTAGAAGTACGGCAGATCCTCCGAAAACTCAGCAAGCGACTGATCATTCACTGCTCCATCTGTTACCCATCCGGGATTTTGTTGAATAGTTGCAAGTGTAAGTAAACCATCTTACTTAACAAGTATAACACGGGTTATGCAAGAACAAAAGGCTGGACACAGTTGAACTGCAGTAGCCCTTTTAGTTGTTTCATTTTATTATCATCTATTTTACTACAAATGAGTAGAACCCAAGTATAAACCCATTAATAAGGTATAAGTGATTATAGAACAAACCAACATCAACCACTAATATCATCTTCTAATAAAAAAGGATCCAGGCCGCTCGTGTCCGTGAGCACGGCTATCATGATAGATCAACACTCTGCAGAGGTTTCGCCCTTTACCCGCCGGTCACATAAATCCAGAAGAACTTATGTTACGAGAACTTTCACAAAACACCCTAACAAGCACAGTAGCCGTTTTGGTTCAACATAGGCAGTATAACCCGAGGCATCGAGATTGACGTACGCTCAGGGCGCAACGTGAGGGGGTCAATGGCGTCCAGAGCGAGAGCGCAATCATCGCAACGTGTGAAGCTGCCGTACATCGGGCGCTTACATCACGGAACTTTGCCTAACGGGGCATAGCCAACGGATAAAACCGTCCTCGATGGATCAAACTATACTCTCACCCATGCACCCCACATACGCCTTTCGGTAACCACTGGCGAGCTAGAGACGTACAAGTTAATTATCCAAGACCAGAGCCATTATAGTTCCAACGGCGGCGAACAGGTTCCTGGGTTGCCGCTTTAAGAACCGGACCTTATGGAGAGACATTAGAACAAAGCACGAAGCACATGCTCTAAATCCCTAGATCAAACCTTATAGAGACACTAGAACAAAGCACACAGCACATGCTCTAGTTCCCCGAACCATGTTGCTAAAAAGCATTTTTTAACCATCATTGAAGTGAACCATTAGTTCAATATTAACATAAAAATAAATGTTGGTTGCAGCGCGTAGCATAGACTAACCATAATGCATAAAACCCCGGGTAACAAGGAATAAGGTAAAGACTAGGAACATCCTTAGTGGTTAACAGTATTAGACACATGCATATGATTAATGTGATTAATCGGTGTATAGGTAACAAGGATGGTCCGTGTTATACTTGCCTTCCTCAGCGAACTGCTGCTGCTCCTGCTCTTCGGGAACGGGATCGTCGGCAAACTCGAACGCCTCGCCAACTACTCACATCGATCACCACACAAGCATCCACACATACATGCAAACAAGATATTTAATTAGAACAATACACCAGACATAAAAAAAGATGAAAAGAAGGTTTTAGAGCTACTCTACGCTTCACTACAAACACATGAGCGCGAAAATCACTCAAATCGGAGTTAAAACGGAGAAACTACGCTTAAAACGGGCTCTAGGGGCTTGCTGGTAAAGGTTTTAGGCTTCCAGGGGTGTTTTTGAAAGAAACCAGGGACCTAAAACATAATTTCGTATAAAAACTCGAGGGCTGCGGCGTAAAAACGACTTTCAGGACAGCGGGCACTATTTTTCATAAGAGCAGGGGCTAAACCGAAAGAAAAAGGACTTGGTTGTAAATACTTTTGAACTGCGCTGGACCGCGGGTTGATTTTTAGAAAACAGAGGGGCTCTTTTGCAAAACAGGCGCGGCGGCGGCTAGATGCTGATGTCGGCTGACGTCACCGTGGACCGGACCGTGGACCGGCCATGAACCGCGGTTCACGGGTTCACGGTGAACCGGCTCGGTTTAGATCGGTTTTCAGATCTGGCCGTCGGTTTCGAATCTAACGGCTCAGAACAGATCGGGGCTCGGCTCACCGGAGCACGGCGGCTCGCGGCGGCGCGCGGCCGGAGTCTCGCCGGAGTCGACGCTGCTGGGGCTAGGGTGGTCCAAACCTCGCCGCGAAAAGCTTGGGAGAGAGAGGAGACAACGGAGAGTCGATTTTGGGGGTTGTGGACGAGGATTGAGCGGCTGTGGCGGCTGGTGACGAGCGGCGGCGGATTGGGAACTCCGGCGAGGTCTCGCGCGTGTGGGAGGGCAAGAGGAAGAGGAGTTTTGGGCTCGGCGAGTTCCTCTGCTTACCCCGAAGCTCCGCAGCTGGTTCTCGTCGTCGATGCGGCCTTGGAGCGAGCTCTAGGCGATGGCGGCGGCGCGGCTAGGGTTTCGCGGCGACGGCTAGGGTTTGAGGCTGCGGCTCGAGAACGAGGGGTTGGCGGCGGCTTATAAAGGGGCTAGGCGGCCTCGGCGTGCGCGTCAAGCAAGGAAGTCTGTAATACCCAGATTTCCAAGAAATCCGAATGCTTCCATATGTGTGCCCAGGATGTCCACAGAACACATATAGATTACAAATATTGAATCACAGAGAATACAATGCTCTGCACGGCCGGAGTCTCGCCGGAGTCGAGCGTTGCCGGCGCTGTGGAGCTCCAAATCTCGCCGCGTTGGGACCTAGAGGAAGTGTGGATGACGGCGAACTCGTTTTGGGGGTTCTACTCGAGGATGGGGCAAAGGTGGAGGCTGGCGACGAGCGGCGGCGGAGCGGGTACTCCGGCGAGCGCGTTCGCGTGCTGCAGAGCGGGAAAAAGAGGGCTTTTGGGCCTGGCATGTTGCTTACCTCGCGGCGAATCTCCTGGTGCGGTTCTAGGCGGCAATGGGGTGGCGAGGCGGCGGATTAGCGATGGCGGCTCAAAGTCGAGGGCGGCGGCTAGGGTTTGGCGGCGTCGGGCACTGGTGGCGCAAAGGATAGGTGGCGGCGCTATTTATGGGGGCTAGGGGAACCTTGGCGTGCGCTCCAAGCCGCGGAGTCTGGGCGGAAGGCATGCGCGAGGCGGCGGCAGCTCGGATCGGGGAAGAGTCCCGCCCGGCTATGGCTGGAGGAAGAAGGAGGAGATGACAAGCGGGCCCGGGGTGTCAGCGGCAGGGAGAGAGAGGAGGCGCGCGCGCTGGCTGGGCTGCGGCGGTGGGCTGGTGTGGAGGTGGGCCGAGCTGCTACTGGGCCGCGCGAAAAGAAAAGAAGAAGCTGGGCTGCTGGGCTGAAAAGGTAGAGGGAAAAAGAGAGAAAAAGAAAAGGTTTTTCTTTTATTCAAACACTCATTTGAATTCAAATTCAAATTCAAATTTGAATTCAACAATCAAAATAAATGCATCAGCATGAATGCAACAATAATGTTTCTATTTCCTATATTTGCTTTTAATTATTCAAAATTTTTATTTTCCCTACATTTTTCATGAGCACTTCAATATAAAAAGCCAGTTAATTACTAAATTTTAAATAGGGCATTTTTAGGGTGTTACAAATCTACACCCCTTAAAATGAATCTCGTCCCCGAGATTCGGACGTGGATTGGAAGAGATATGGATATTCTGCCTTGAGACCATCCTTTCTTTCTCAAGTTGCTTCATCTTCTAAATGATGTTTCCACTGAACCTTGCACAAACGGATGTCTTTGTTCCTGGTGACCCTCTCTGATTCCTCCAAAACCTTGACCAATCTCTGAGGACTTAATTGCCTGATACTCAATCTTCTCTCCTGATGGAGCCACTAACTGAACTGTCTTCTTCAAACACTGTATGACTGCATCGTACTTCATCAACTAGCCCATTCCCGAGATCAGATTGGATCCTTTCCAATGGAACTGAGACCTATTGAATGTGCTACAAGTCTACCCCCCTTATGGTCCCTGCCATACTCCTCACAAAAACTCAGAGCTAGTCCTGATAAACTGATAAAGGTCCACTGATTTGACAAGATAAGGAACCCACAGAACAGAGAAAGTGGTAGATGGTGTGCACAGGAGATAAGGAACCCAACTATCTATTCATTAACATCCTTATACCTTAATCCAATACTAGATGATTGCAGACTTTCGTCCACGCTCATCACAATCATTACAAAGATCCAAATCACACATAAGCATAATGACAATTCATTCAAGCATTCAAAGACACGGTTCACACAACACTCATTTGAATTCAAATTCAAATTCAAATTCAAATTTGAATTCAACAATCAAAATAAATGCACCAGCATGAATGCAACAATAATGTTTCTATTTCCTATATTTGCTTTTAATTATTCAAAATTTTTATTTTATCTACATTTTTCATGAGCACTTCAATATAAAAAGCCAGTTAATTACTAAATTTTAAATAGGGCATTTTTAGGGTGTTACAAAGTCCGGGCGCGGCACGGCGACGCGGCGGCGCAGTCGGACTCGAGTCCGGCTCGGCTACAACGCGAGCTGGAGGAAGAGGGAGGAGCTGACGGGTGGGCCCAAGTCGTCAGCCGCAGAGAGAAAGAGGGGGCGCGCGCTGCGCTGGCGGAGGAGAGACCGACAGGTGGGACCCACTGGTCAGCGGCTGCGGGGGAGGGAAACGCGAGGCGACCTGCTAGCTGGGCTGGCGCGGTAGAGAAGGGAGTTGGGCCGCGGGAAAGGGGAGGGTTGCTGGGCCGGCTGGGCTGAAAAGAGAGAGAGAAAAAGAGAGAGAAAAGAAAAGGTTTTTCTTTTATTCAAACACTCATTTAAATTCAAATTCAAATTCAAATTTGAATTCAACAATCAAAATAAATGCACCAGCATGAATGCAACAATAATGTTTCTATTTCCTATATTTGCTTTTAATTATTCAAAATTTTTATTTTCCATACATTTTTCATGAGCACTTCAATATAAAAAGCCAGTTAATTACTAAATTTTAAATAGGGCATTTTTAGGGTGTTACAAATCTACCACCCTTAAAATGAATCTCGTCCCCGAGATTCGGACGTGGATTGGAAGAGATGTGGATATTCTGCCTTGAGACCATCCTTTCTTTCTCAAGTTGCTTCACCTTCTGAATGACGTTTCCACTGAACCTTGCACACACGGATGTCTTTGTTCCCGGTGACCCTCTCTGATTCCTCCAAAACCTTGACCAATCTCTGAGGACTTAATTGCCTGATACTCAATCTTCTCTCCTGATGGAGCCACTAACTGAACTGCCTTCTTGAAACACTGTATGACTGCATCGTACTTTGCTAGCCAGCTCATTCCCAAAATCAGATTGGTTCCTTTCCAATGGAACTCAGAGCTATTGGATGTGCTACAAGTCTACCCCCCTTATGGTCCCTGCCATACTCCTCACAAAAACTCAGAGCTAGTCCTGATAAACTGATAAAGGTCCACTGATTTGACAAGATAAGGAACCCACAGAATAGAGAAAGTGGTAGATGGTGTGCACAGGAGATAAGGAACCCAACTATCTATTCATTAACATCCTTATACCTTAATCCAATACTAGATGATTGCAGACTTTCGTCCACGCTCATCACAATCATTACAAAGATCCAAATCACACATAAGCATAATGACAATTCATTCAAGCATTCAAAGACACGGTTCACACAAGACTTGACTAGTTTTGGACCCGAAAACGTTCTATTTGATCTCTATTACGGCTTATGGTAGCATTTAGGGTCGATGGTGGTGCGGTGAGCTAGGGTGCTGTATCTAGTCCTTCTGTGTGGTGGCGACTGTGCACCGAACTCTGGACTATGGGGCGCAGGTCCTCCCAACTGGTGCTGCGGCTCCCCATCCTTCTCTTGTTGTTGCTCTAACTCCACGGACTCGGTCTCTAGCTCCTCGGTGTTCCCTTCTTCGGCCTACTGCCTAAGAAGCTCCTCATAGGCATCCGAGTTGCGTGCCACCAATGGGTACTCATCGATGTGGGGTGGAAGGTAGCCATCAGTGCTCTTGCGGACTATCCATCTCTGTCGAGCCATCTATGGAAGTGAAAACTAGAGAAGGGCCTTAGATTTAGAAAATTTTCACAACGGACAGAGGTAGAATAGAACACCATTTTTCAATAGAACTCACTTTAGGATGTAAAATAATTTTTAGAGCAAGGATTAAGCAAGTTCTAATCGACCGTTCTATCTAGGCTGTGATCCTACAGTCAGCACGGCTCTGATACCAACTTTGTAACACCCAGATTTCCAAGAAATCTGAATGCTTCCATATGTGTGCCCAGGATGTCCACAGAACACATGTAGATTACAAATATTGAATCACAGAGAACACATTGCTCGAATAAAATAGTTTATATCAAAGTTTAACACAAGACATAGTCTTAACAAATAACACAGCAGAAGTCTTAATATTATTAAACGTCTTAACTAGGTAGAGCCTCAAATCCACATGGACACCGACTGGTTGAACACAGCTAGAAGTACGGCAGATCCTCCGGAAACTCAGCAAGCGACTGATCATTCACTGCTCCATCTGTTACCCATCCGGGATTTTGTTGAATAGTTGCAAGTGTAAGTAAACCATCTTACTTAACAAGTATAACACGGGTTATGCAAGAACAAAAGGCTGGACACGGTTGAACTGCAGTAGCACTTTTAGTTGTTTCATTTTATTATCATCTATTTTACTACAAATGAGTAGAACCCAAGTATAAACCCATTAATAAGGTATAAGTGATTATAGAACAAACCAACATCAACCACTAATATCATCTTCTAATCAAAAAGGATCCAGGCCGCTCGTGTCCGTGAACACGGCTATCATGATAGATCAACACTCTGCAGAGGTTTCGCCCTTTACCCGCCGGTCACATAAATCCAAAAGAACTTATGTTACGAGGACTTTCACAAAACACCCTAACAAGTAGCCGTTTTGGTTCGACATAGGCAGCATAACCCGAGGCATCGAGATTGACGTACGCTCAGGGCGCAACGTGAGGGGGTCAATGGCGTCCAGAGCGAGAGCGCAATCATCGCAACGTGTGAAGCTGCCGTACATCGGGCGTTTACATCACGGGACTTTGCCTAACGGGGCATAGCCAACGGATAAAACCATCCTCGATGGATCAAACTATACTCTCACCCATGCACCCCACATACGCCTTTCGGTAACTACTGGCGAGCTAGAGACGTACAAGTTAATTATCCAAGACCAGAGCCATTATAGTCCCAACGGCGGCGAACAGGTTCCTGGGTTGCCGCTTTAAGAACCGGACCTTACGGAGAGACATTAGAACAAAGTACAAAGCACATGCTCTAATTCCCTAGATCAAACCTTATAGAGACACTAGAACGAAGCACACAGCACATGCTCTAGTTCCCCGAACCATGTTGCTAAAAAGCATTTTTTAACCATCATTGAAGTGAACCATTAGTTCAATATTAACATAAAAATAAATGTTGGTTGCAGCGCGTAGCATAGACTAACCATAATGCATAAAACCCCGGGTAACAAGGAATAAGGTAAAGACTAGGAACATCCTTAGTGGTTAACAGTATTAGACACATGCATATGATTAATGTGATTAATCGGTGTATAGGTAACAAGGATGGTCCGTGTTATACTTGCCTTCCTCAGCGAACTGCTGCTGCTCCTGCTCTTCGGGAACGGGATCGTCGGCAAACTCGAACGCCTCGCCAACTACTCACATCGATCACCACACAAGCATCCACACATACATGCAAACAAGATATTTAATTAGAACAATACACCAGACATAAAAAAGGATGAAAAGAAGGTTTTAGAGCTACTCTACGCTTCACTACGAACACATGAGCGCGAAAATCACTCAAATCGGAGTTAAAACGGAGAAACTACGCTTAAAACGGGCTCTAGGGGCTTGCTGGTAAAGGTTTTAGGCTTCCAGGGGTGTTTTTGAAAGAAACCAGGGACCTAAAACATAATTTCGTATAAAAACTCGAGGGCTGCGGCGTAAAAACGACTTTCAGGACAGCGGGCACTATTTTTCAAAAGAGCAGGGGCTAAACCGAAAGAAAAAGGACTTGGTTGTAAATACTTTTGAACTGCGCTGGACCGCGGGTTGATTTTCAGAAAACAGAGGGGCTCTTTTGCAAAACAGGCACGGCGGCGGCTAGATGCTGATGTCGGCTGACGTCACCGTGGACCGGACCGTGGACCGGCCATGAACCGCGGTTCACGGGTTCACAGTGAACCGGCTCGGTTTAGATCGGTTTTCAGATCTGGCCGTCGGTTTCGAATCTAACGGCTCAGAATAGATCGGGGCTCGGCTCACCGGAGCACGGCGGCTCTCGGCGGCGCGCGGCCGGAGTCTCGCCGGAGTCGACGCTGCTGGGGCTAGGGTGGTCCAAACCTCGCCGCGAAAAGCTTGGGAGAGAGAGGAGACAACGGGGAGTCGATTTTGGGGGTTGTGGACGAGGATTGAGCGGCGGTGGCGGCTGGTGACGAGCGGCGGCAGATTGGGAACTCCGGCGAGGTCGCGCGTGTGCGGGAGGGCAAGAGGAAGAGGAGTTTTGGGCTCGGCGAGTTCCTCTGCTTACCCCGAAGCTCCGCAGCTGGTTCTCGTCGTCGATGCGGCCTTGGAGCGAGCTCTAGGCGATGGCGGCGGCGCGGCTAGAGTTTCGCGGTGACGGCTAGGGTTTGAGGCTGCGGCTCGAGAACGAGGGATTGGCGGCGGCTTATAAAGGGGCTAGGCGGCCTCGGCGTGCGCGTCAAGCAAGGATGTCCGGGCGCGGCACGGCGACGCGGCGGCGCAGTCGGACTCGAGTCCGGCTCGGCTACAACGCGAGCTGGAGGAAGAGGGAGGAGCTGACGGGTGGGCCCAAGTCATCAGCCGCAGAGAGAAAGAGGGGGCGCGCGCTGCGCTGGCGGAGGAGAGACCGACAGGTGGGACCCACTGGTCAGCGGCTGCGGGGGAGGGAAACGCGAGGCGACCTGCTAGCTGGGCTGGCGCGGTAGAGAAGGGAGTTGGGCCGCGGGAAAGCGGAGGGTTGCTGGGCCGGCTGGGCTGAAAAGAGAGAGAGAAAAAGAGAGAGAAAAGAAAAGGTTTTTCTTTTATTCAAACACTCATCTAAATTCAAATTCAAATTCAAATTTGAATTCAACAATCAAAATAAATGCACCAGCATGAATGCAACAATAATGTTTCTATTTCCTATATTTGCTTTTAATTATTCAAAATTTTTATTTTCCCTACATTTTTCATGAGCACTTCAATATAAAAAGCCAGTTAATTACTAAATTTTAAATAGGGCATTTTTAGGGTGTTACAGCGAGCAAGTAAGTTCATGCTCCCTCCGTTCATTGTCGCTCCATACTTGTCTTTCCTTGGGCGAGCCTCCCCAACCTTTCCCTCTAGTGCAGGATGCTTGGGGGCAGCATGCCCCTGGATTTGGCTCCGGCGAAGTGCCTCTACCGGGGCGCGCCCACCGCGGGGGTTGCCGGTCCGTCCGGGCCGTCCTCGCCAATGTTTTCAAGTTGTTAAGTCGCTCCTAGTCATTGGGGTACTGACTAGGTGATTAATCGTGACTAGGTATCGATTAATCGTGATTAGTTCTGAGCAAGTCAACCTAGTCGTCTGGTCGATCTAGAGCAATTTTATAGCCTAGTCGGCCACCAATAGAAGAGAATGACACAAAGATTGCGTTGAGCACATACTTGGTTTAAGGCTAACATATAGTTTCCTTTATGGTTTCTTTGTTTTGAATGGAGACCATATAAAGTGCAATAAAAAATAAGTTCTTCAAGTCCAATCTCAAATCTCAAAGTGCATAGTAGCGTAAACGAAAGATATGAATAGTTCATTATTGATTCTAGATTATTTAGCCATACAAAATTGGATCCAGCTGGAATTCCCCCTTCTTCTTGAATCCTAGGTTGGCACAAGTGCTCAAACCCAACCATATGTGAAAGGTCCAAGACTAGTCGTTCGACTAGAATACCTCGACTAGTCATGTTTAATTACAGATTAGTTTCTTGATCGCTCGACTAGCCAGTAAAATCAAATCGATTTACCTGATCGATGTCGAGAAAATGATATGTTGATTAATCATTGATTAATCGTGATTAATCGAGCGATTTGAAAACACTACTCCTCGCCTACCGCGCTCGACCCTCCTCAGCCCCTGGAGCAGGAGGGAACGTCCCTCCCGTCTGGGAGGCCTAACAGGTCCGACTCAGAGCCCACCACGGGGGGCGTGGCTGCATCTGCTTCTGCTGCAGAGGGGGCCCCTGCCGCGGCCGAGCTGCCAGAGCAAGCCCACACCGGGGAGCCGTCGCTGGACCGTGAGGTCATCACCGCGCCACCACCCGAGGCCGAGGCAGCGCCCGAGGCAGCCTCAGACCCCGCACCTGTGTCAATGGCTCCTCCAATCGCAGTGGCGGGTGTGACATCACTGATGTCAAAAGAATTAAAAAGTGCAATTAAAATCAATGCAACAGGGAATTATGGGTTGAAATTCAAAAATCCATCAAAAATTCAATTTTAATTCAAAAACAAGGGTTGTTTGGTACCCAACTGAAAACTCGAGATTTTTGTACTAAACTTGAAAATCTCCAAAAGTAAAAGTTGTTTGTCATCACAAATAAACCCTAGTCACTGTTGGGAACTTTTGAAAATTTTGCAGTTTAGTCCCTCAAAAACTCAAATTACTGTTCTGGGCACCTTTTTGTTTTTGGGTTGTTTGAGCTTGAAAAACTTGGAATTTCAGGTTCACCCCAAAAAGAAAGTTGTGTCCCATCTTCCAAACTCCAACTTTTATTTTTACACTTTTTCAAGTTCAGTTCACAATTTTTGGAGAAAATTCGAATTTGAAAACGGAGCTCCGCGGGCAAGCAACAGTGCCCCTGGCGCGCTCCTGCGCTGGCCGGAGCTCGGCCGCCACGTGGCCGGCGAGCGGCGCAGGCGGCGCCGAGCTGGCCGAGCCGCGGCGGACGCTGGCGCTTGTCGCCTAGCTCTTGTCTCGCCCCTCCCGAGCCGTCACTTCGCCGTCGTCGAGCCGCTCCGCCTCGCGCCGCGCGAGCGCCATCATGCGGTCGGAGCGCCGCCGTGGCCACGCGCGCGCGTCGCGCTGAGCCGCTCTGCAGGCCGCGATGCCGTCCCGCTACGCTCCAACACGTCCTGTAGACGATCCCACAGCAGCACGCAATGATCTCCCTCGCCTACCGAGCCGCTCGCGCTCTGTCCAAGCTCCCAGAGCAGCAATGGCGCGTCGCGTCGGCCTTTACTCCGCGCGCACGCTCCCGAGGTCGCACTGTGCCACTCTCGCGTGCCCAAGCCTCCCACCGAACCCCTCGCACACTCCACTCACTTGCTCACCCCACCAGTTCGACTCCTCGCGCGTTTCCCCATCGTCTTCTTCCTCGCGCCGCGCGAACCGAGCCGAGCTTCTCCGAGAAATTCCCCTTCCACACTCCACCATTCCCAAATTCGTCGCGCACGAAGCTAGCCCTCTACCCTAGCTCCAAATCCCCCCACTTTCCCCAAGCTATTGTCGCTTCTCCGACGAGAATTCGTGATTTCCCCCAAATCGCGATTTTCGGCCGCCGGAGCACCTGCACGTCGAGACCCTACTCCGAGCCGTCCCCGAGGTCAACCGAGCACGCCATTAGCTTCCTCGAGCTCCACTGGTGCTCTAGGACCCTTCAAACCTCGACGAACGCCCCCGAGCTCACCGGCGTAGAAGCCGCGGCGGCCGCGCCGCCACTGCACCGTCGCCGGCGAGAACCCGACCATCCCCGGCCTCCCAACCGTCCCCAACCGACTCGTGGTGAGCCCAGGATGCTTTTCCCCCACTTCCCCGAGCCTAGTTCGCCGCCGTTTGGCCGGCGCAACTCCGGCGAGAGCCGAGGGCATAACTTCATCGTCTTCGTTTTTCTAGGGGCCTCTGTGCAAAAGTCAGGGACTAGTTTGAAAGGTTTTGAAAGTTCTAGGGTTCCCTGCGTAAAAAGATTCTTAAACCTAGATTTGATTTTCCCGAATCTTGTAAAATCCGTTAAAAGTCGTACAAAAATCAGAAAAATGTATAAAAATGCTCCCTGGATTCGTGAGATTGTAAACTCCAATCTCCTTTAGGCATGTTTGTACTTTTGATGAACCGTTTTTGAATTAAAATTCAAACTGTGGAAATTGAAAGTTGTGCACCATTTCAAATCCAGAGCTCCGCTAGGGTTGATCTTTGGATATGTTGTTTGTAGTGACTTTGGACAGCTTGTGTCCAAAGGGGACCTAAAAATATGCAGTGTAGCTCCAGTTATGAATTAAAATGTGTTTCCTGTCTTTTTGTAGTACAGAAATCATTAAAATTAATCTGTGCAGTGAAAAATCACCATTTTGCTCCAGAGGACTAGAAACTTGTTAGCACACCTGTTAAAAATGAAAAACTTAATTTTTGCTCTGTTTAGGCTAGCAAATAAATTAATATGTGCTTTTGGATAGAAAATTATTGAGGACTGTCCAAGGGTCTTTTTGAGCCACCACTTGGCCAGAGCCCTCCTCATGCATATGACTAGCTTTGGTAGGAAAATCTTCTAAAATGGATGAATTTTCAATTTTATATGAATTTATTTCATTTCTGCACACAGCTGATTGTTTTATTTTTAATAAATTATGTGTAGCTCAGATTTAGCTAAATTTTGGAGTGAGCTTAGCTCTTATACTCCAGTAGCTGCCATAAAGTTTATAGATAAAAATGATGAGCAGGATTGGAGAAACAAAAATGAGAAGTAATCTAAGTGGAAATTGATTTATATAAAAGAATAAACCTTTTGGTTAATTAGTTAGAATAAAATGGATGGAACCTGAAATTCCAGAACAGCCCCCTAAATTGTGAAGTAATAAATAGAATTCTTTTATATATGTACACAATCACCATCGAAGTCAATAAAAGCTTCCCACACCTACACCCTGTTTTTGTGAAAAGAATAGTAATGCTTAAGCATGTCTAGGTGAATATGGCCTTCAAAGGCCTTCATACTTAGGGTCAATAGGCAGCCACCTTAAAATATGCATCTCATGTAGAAGGCGCCATCCCGGACGGCAACTACCACCTCATCCCCGCAGACGAGGAAGAAGTCCCGGAAGAAGGTGCCGGTGCAGGATCGACCAACCCCGAGGCTAACCCCCAGTTTGAGCAAGAAGGCAAGCCCCGGAGCATAACCTAACCTTTACCAATTATGCATTATGACTTCTCTATGCTTATGCATTTACGTTCAAGGAGTTGATTGAATACCTTAGCTGCACATTTCCTAGTACCTATGAATTGCAACACTAGTATGAAAGGATCGATAGGGCATTGCTTAGGTCCGTTACAAGTCGAGTGATTTCCTGTCACTCGCGAGACATAGGAGTTGCTTGTCTTTTCTTATGTTGGAATCATAAGGATTGACGGGCGGGATGATAGATGTAGATCTCCCGTCCGTGTATGATAATTGATTAAGGTCGAAATGTGTGGATGAGTGTGTCAAGTTTTTGAACGTACCACATGCATGCCGGTATATGGGAGCCGGTAAGCCCGGTACCAGATTGAAGCAGCTAGGGCCGATAGCCATCTCTCCTTGGAAACTTTGTTTTCCCCTGCCGTACACTTGTGGATATATGCGTGAGACTGTGAGTGAAGCAGTAAACCTTTATCCTAAGGAAATGGACCCGGTTCCGAATTGTGGATCGATGGGAAAGGTTGGGAAACGCTTGTACCTTTTATAGCAAGCATAGTATCCGTGTATGTTGGGTTTCCCCTGGCCAGGTAGCAGAAATTCGGTTCCAACTGTCCGCTTCTCGCGGTTAATGAGACTGCTTAACCGCCATGCTACATTGAGTAACAAGTGGAACTTTGAGATTGATAAACTTGTTGTATGAATTAAATTGTATTGCACCACTTGTATGCTTAGGAAGGATGCTAATCTAGAATGGCTAAATTTACTAGAATATGATGCTAAAACTTGAAAGCAAGGACCTACTTTTAGTTGCTTTTTGGCAAACAAACCCACTAGCCAAAAGCCTCTCATTGTCTAGATGTCGGTGATGTAGATTTCACCCGACGGGTAAGCCTTGCTGAGTATTAGTATACTCAGCCTTGCTTGTGGCATTAATTTACAGGTACACCGTTGGATGTCGATGCTTTGTCTTGGCCTGCCCAGGTTCCCCCTGGCTGGCACATCGAATGGGTTCCGTCCTCTGCCGAGGATCGGGAGGAGTAGCATCGTGGCAGGCTTCAGCACGGTGTTATTGTATCGTCGTTAGATTATCTTCCGCTGCAATGAAACTTTTATTTCCGCTGCAAGACTTTTGTACTCTGATTTAAATTTGAACTTGGTTTGTAATAACTTGTGATACCTTTTGTGAATGTTCAATGGTGGAATGTTGTAATCTCTGGAACTCACCTTCGTGTGGGCGTGCTGTTGTTTCGATCGAGAAAAGAACGTGGTTAATCGGGTTTAATCCGGCGGCGCTCCAGCTTATTCCGGATTAAGTGCCTGACTACTTGATTAGTGGTCCCGAGGTACTTAACTTGGAATAATTTCGGAGTGGACCGCCACAGCTGGCATCAGAGCCGAAGCAGCGCACCGGAGAGAGCAACAAACCTTTAATAAACAATTTTTGGAATAAAACTTGCCAACTCGTGCTTCCGACGCGTTTTGCGAAGGAAGGTTAGCATAGGACCGCTAAGGATGTTACCTAGAGCGTGAAGCCTATGTGGGTTAAGGGATCACGATATGATAGGTGGCAAATAATATATTATACTGACTTCCAGCACATTTCATTCTGTCATTTACTTTACGCAATGGTGGGCGCAAGGTACGGCGATTGCTGTAACGTACCACGGCACTATATGAAAATATAGTGGCAGCACATAGTCAATACGCTGTGACGGCGTATGAAACTAGAATAGAATGGTGGGCGCAAGGTACGGCGATTGCTGTAGCGTACCACGGCATCATATGCAAATATGATGGCGGCACAAAGTCAATACGCTCATGAAATAGCGTATGAAACTGTCAATATGTTGCCTTGGTGACATATGAACATTGCCCGTTCAATGTTAAACGTTCGGGTGCCACCTCTATAGTGGGTGGTAATGAATGGAGACGCTTTCGTGAGTGCTGGCACGAAAGGTTGATTATACATGCTCTGGAATGAATTTTCTGCAGGTACCCTAACCGCGAATCCGTATGTCGAAACGGTTAGAGAAATTCGACTAGTTAATATAGGGAGAGACGGATATTGCCTAGCCACCGGCACTAATGTAACACCCTAAAAGTGCCCAATTTAAAATTTAGTAATTAATTGGTTTTTTTATTATTAAAGTGCTCATAAATAATATAGGGAAATAAAATTTTTGAATAATTAAAATCAAATATAGGAAATAGAAACATTATTGTTGCATTCATGCTGGTGCA
Organism: Digitaria exilis; assembly: GCA_015342445.1. NCBI lineage: Eukaryota > Viridiplantae > Streptophyta > Magnoliopsida > Poales > Poaceae > Digitaria > Digitaria exilis. The sequence goes on along the minus strand of JACEFO010002074.1, from coordinate 77,185 downwards.
TTTATTTTTTTTGATTGTTGAATTCAAATTTGAATTTGAATTCAAATGAGTGTTTGAATAAAAGGAAAACCTTTTCTTTTTCTCTCTTTTTCTCTCTCTTTTTAGCCCGGCAGCCCAACAGCCTAGCTTTCTCTTCTTCTTTTCTGCGCGGCCCACCTCCCTGCGCGGCCCATCTCTTTTTTTTTTCCTCTTCTTTTTCCGCGGCCCGTTGCGCAGCCCAACTCCTCCGCGCCAGCCCATCCCGCAGCCCAACCAGCAGCCCAGCGCCAGTGGTTACCGAAAGGCGTATGTGGGGTGCATGGGTGAGAGTATAGTTTGATCCATCGAGGACGGTTTTATCCGTTGGCTATGCCCCGTTAGGCAAAGTCCCGTGATGTAAGCGCACGATGTACGGCAGCTTCACACGTTGCGATGATTGCGCTCTCGCTCTGGACGCCATTGACCCCCTCACGTTGCGCCCTGAGCGTACGTCAATCTCGATGCCTCGGGTTATGCTGCCTATGTTGAACCAAAACGGCTACTGTGCTTGTTAGGGTGTTTTGTGAAAGTCCTCGTAACATAAGTTCTTTTGGATTTATGTGACCGGCGGGTAAAGGGCGAAACCTCTGCAGAGTGTTGATCTATCATGATAGCCGTGCTCACGGACACGAGCGGCCTGGATCCTTTTTGATTAGAAGATGATATTGGTGGTTGATGTTGGTTTATTCTATAATCACTTATACCTTATTAATGGGTTTATACCTGGGGATTCTACTCATTTGTAGTAAATTGGATGATAATAAAATGGAACAACTAAAAGTGCTACTGCAGTTCAACCGTGTCCAGCCCTTTTGTCCTTGCATAACCCGTGTTATACTTGTTAAGTAAGATGGTTTACTTACACTTGCAACTATTCAACAAAATCCCGGATGGGTAACAGATGGAGCAATGAATGATCAGTCGCTTGCTGAGTTTCCGGAGGATCTGCCGTATTTCTAAGCTGTGTTCAATCAGTCGGTGTCCCTGTGGACTTGAGGCTCTACCTAGTTAAAACGTTTATTAGTATTAAGTCTTCCGCTGTGTTAATTGTTTAAGACTATGTCTTGTGTTAAACTCTGATATAAACTATTTTATTCGAGCATTGTGTTCTCTGTGATTCAATATTTGTAATCTATATGTGTTCTGTGGACATCCTGGGCACACATATGGAAGCATTCGGATTTCTTGGAAATCTGGGTGTTACAAAGTTGGTATCAGAGCCGTGCTGACTGTAGGATCACAGCCTAGATAGAACGGTCGATTAGAATTTGCTTAATTTTTGCTCTAAAAATTATTTTACATCCTAGAGTTGAGTTTCTGTTGAAAAATGGTGTTCTATTCTACCTCTGTCCTTTGTGAAAAATTTTCTAGTCCTCCTCTAGTTTTCACTTCCATAGATGGCTCGACAGAGATAGATAGTCCGTAAGAGCACTGATGGCTACCTTCCACCCCGCATTGATGAGTACCCGTTGGAGGCACGCAACCTGGACGCCTACAAGGAGCTTCTTAGGCAGGAGGCCGAAGAAGGGAACCCAGAGGAGCTGCAGCACCAGTCGGAAGGACCTGCGCCATGTAGTCCAGAGTTAAGTGCACAATCGCCACCACATAGAAGGACTAGATACAGCACCCTAGCTCACCGCACCACTATCGACCCTAAATGCTAGTAGAGATCAAATAGAACGTTTTTGAGTCAAAGCTGGTCTAAGAGTGTCGTGTCTTGTGTGAACCATGTCCTTGAATGCTTGAATGAATTGTCATTATGCTTATGTGTGATTTGGATCTTTGTAATGATTGTGATGAGCGCAGATAAAAGTCTGCAATCATCTAGTATTGGAGTAAGGTATAAGGTATTTAGTGGATAGCTAGATGGGTTCCTGACCTCTCCTTTACACATCATCTATCATCTTTCCTATCGCCTGAGAACCTTATCTTGTCAATGGATTGCTTCTGTTCCTGACACTGGTTCAGACATGACTGTGATTATGAATGTTGGGATTTTGATTTATGACAGATGGTTGGGACAAGAGGATCGACGGGTGGTGGCAACCAGAACCAGAACCAGAACCCGAACCAGAACCAGAACCCGAATCAGAACCAGAACCAGCCGCCCACCATGGAGGATCTAGTCCGCTTGCAGACACAGACGATGCAACAATTGACTCAGGCCATAGCTTTGATGCAGCAGAACCTGCAGAATCCACCGGTTCAGCCACCTCCCCAGCCCATCCGGGACAAGAGGGGAGAGTTCTTGAAGGGGCGCCCGCCAAAGTTCTCCCGCGCCAAGGACCCGATGGAAGCTGAAGATTGGATCAAGGCAGTGGAGAGACAGCTCGACATTGCTCAGTGTGATGACAGGGAGAAGGTGCTCTACGCTTCTGGACAATTTGAAGGAGCCGCTCTCGACTGGTGGGTAGCATACCAATATGCGCAACCCGATCGCAACCAGATCACCTGGCAGCAGTTCAGTGATGCCTTCCGTGCTCACCATGTGCCTGAGGGACTGACGGTCCTGAAGAAGAGGAAATTCCTAGCCCTGACGCAGGAAGGAATGAGTGTCACTGCCTACCGTGACAAGTTCCTCGAGCTAGCCCGCTACGCACCGGATGAGGTGTCGACGGACGAAAAGAGGCAAACTCGCTTCCGGAATGGACTCCAGGATGTTTTGCAGCTACAGTTGATGTGCATCACCTTCCCAACCTTCGGTGCATTGGTCGATGGTGCCCTGATGGTGGAGCACAAGCGCCGTGAGATCGAGGACAAGAATAGAAAGTTCATGAACCAGCAATCTGGCAGCAACGTCCGCCCCCGCTACAACCCCCAGCAAGTGAATCAGCAGCGCACTCAGGGGCAATCAAGCCTTCAGAACCGCGGCCAGAACCAGCAACGTCCCCAGTATGCACCACCCCAGCAGCAACAGCAGCGCTACCAGAACGTGCAGCAGAACACTCAGGCTTCACGCACTACCCGGGCTAACACCATTCCTGTCGGCCCAAGGGCGTGCTACCACTGTGGAGAACAGGGACATTATGGTAACTCTTGTCCCCGGAGGGTCCAGAACTCCACCGGTCAGAACAACAACCAGAAGGCAGGGCCACAACAAACTCAGAATGGAAATCAGCAGCAGGCGCAGGGAAATCATGGCCAGCAGAACTACGCCAGGGGCAAGCTCAACCATGTGGGAGCAGAGACTGCAGAAGTAGCCACAGATGTGGTAGTCGGTACGTTCTCGGTCAACTCACAACCTACTACAGTTTTGTTTGATTCTGGAGCTTCGCATGCTTTTATATCCGCTGCTTTCGTGAAAAAGAACTTGATGCTTATGCAACCTATGGGGAACACCATGTTAGTTAACTCACCGGGGGGAGAACTTCGGGCCACATTACGTTGTCCTAATGTAGCAATTAACATAAGGGGGGTAGACTTTTTAGCACACCCTATAGTCCTAAACTCTATCGGGATGGATCTGATTTTGGGAATGAGCTGGCTAGCAAAGTACGATGCCGTCATACAGTGTTCCAAGCGTGCAGTTCAGTTAGTGGCTCCATCAGGGGAGAAGATTGAGTATCAAGCAACCAAAACCGCAGAGCCCGGTCAGGTCAATCATGCTGAAGGCACAGAGTTGAAAGACATTCGAGTGGTGAACGAGTATCCAGATGTGTTCCCAGATGAATTGCCAGGTATGCCTCCGGAACGTGAAGTTGAATTTGTTATTGAACTTATGCCTGGCACAGCACCAATAGCTAAAAGACCATATAGAATGGGGGTAAAAGAATTAAAGAAACTTAAAGAAGAATTGAGGGCCTTACTAGCTAAGGGGTATATTCGTCCTAGTTCTTCGCCTTGGGGAGCTCCAGTGTTGTTCGTTGATAAGAAAGACGGGACACAGAGGATGTGCATAGACTATCGAGCCCTCAATGAGGTCACCATCAAGAATAAGTACCCACTGCCAAGGATCGATGACCTCTTTGACCAATTAAGGGGAGCTTGTGTGTTCTCGAAGATCGATCTCAGATCAGGCTATCATCAGATGAGAATCCGGGTGACAGACATCCCTAAGACAGCTTTCACTACCCGGTATGGTTTGTATGAGTTCACAGTTATGTCCTTTGGATTGACTAATGCACCGGCCTACTTCATGTATTTGATGAACAGCGTGTTCATGGATTATTTTGACAAGTTCGTCGTGGTGTTCATCGATGATATTCTGGTTTTCTCTAAAAATGAGGAAGAGCATGAGGAACACTTGAGGCTAGTGATGCAGAGACTCCGAGAACATCAGTTGTATGCTAAGTTGAGTAAATGTGAATTCTGGCTGAAGGAGGTATCATTCTTGGGCCATGTGTTGTCAAATGGAGGTGTCGCAGTTGATCCGAAGAAGGTCAGAGATGTTCTCAACTGGATTCCACCGCAGAATGTCAGTGAGATCAGGAGTTTTCTCGGAATGGCAGGCTACTATCGGCGTTTTATTGAGGGATTCTCCAAGATTGCCAAGCCCTTGACGTCATTGCTAGAAAAGAATGCCAAGTTCGTGTGGACACCACAGTGCCAAGCTAGTTTCGAGGAGTTGAAGAAAAGGCTGACCACTGCACCAGTATTGGTACTGCCAGATGTTACTAAGAGTTTCTCAGTGTATTGCGATGCGTCTCGGCAAGGATTGGGATGTGTACTCATGCAGGAGGGTAGAGTTGTGGCTTATGCATCCAGACAGTTGAGGAGACATGAGCTGAACTATCCGACACATGATCTGGAATTGGCAGCCGTAGTACACGCGTTGAAGATCTGGAGGCATTATTTGATTGGACACAAGTGTGACATCTATACCGACCACAAGAGCCTTAAGTATGTGTTCACGCAATCCGAGCTGAATATGAGGCAACGTCGTTGGCTTGAGAAGATCAATGATTTTGAACTAGAGATTCATTACCATCCAGGGAAGGCTAACTTGGTGGCCGATGCTTTGAGTAGAAAGAGCCATGCGAATGTGTTACCGGGTCAGAATTTGCCGGAAGAGCTTAGTCGGGAATTTGAACGCTTGAACTTGGGCATGGTAGCCAACGTAACTGAGCTAGAAGTGGAGTCAACCCTTGAACAGGAGATCCGAAAAGGTCAATTGGAGGATGAGGAAATCAAGGAATTGATTAAGAAGGTTGGGACAGATAAAGCGCCAGGATTTCGATTGGATGAGCAAGGAACAGTGTGGTATGGTAACAGAATAGTGGTGCCAGATCAGCAGCATATTAAGGATGTTATCTTACGGGAAGCGCATGAGTCAGCATATTCCATTCACCCAGGAAGTACCAAGATGTACTTGGACCTCAAGGAAAGATTTTGGTGGTATGGTTTGAAGCGCGATGTTGCAGCACATGTAGCTCTTTGCGACGTATGCCAGAGAGTCAAGGCCGAACATCAGAGACCGGCAGGTTTGCTTCAGCCTATGTAGATACCAGAGTGGAAATGGGAAGAAGTGGGTATGGATTTTATAACAGGATTGCCCCGCACGCAGAAAGGTTATGACTCTATATGGGTGATAGTGGACCGATTGACGAAGGTGACTCACTTTATTCCGGTGAAGACTACATACTCCGGTGCCAAACTAGCAGAGTTGTATATGGAGCGGATTGTATGTTTGCATGGTGTACCTAAGAAGATAGTATCAGACCGAGGCAGTCAGTTCACGTCGCACTTCTGGCGCAAGTTACATGAGTCCATGGATACTAAGCTTCACTTCAGTTCCGCTTACCATCCGCAGACAGACGGTCAGACAGAGAGGACGAATCAAATACTAGAGGATATGTTGAGGGCATGTGCATTGCAGTATGGGAGTAGTTGGGATAAGAGTTTGTGCTATGCAGAGTTCTCGTACAACAACAGCTATCAGCAGAGTCTCAGGATGTCACCATTTGAGGCGTTGTACGGAAGGAAATGCAGGACACCGTTGTTTTGGAATCAGACCGGAGAAGGCAAAGTATTTGGGCCTGAGGTTTTGAAGCAGGCAGAGGAACAGGTGCAGGTTATTAGGCAGAATTTGAGAACAGCTCAGTCGCGGCAGAAAAGTTATGCAGATGTAAGGCGACGAGACCTCAGCTTCAAGATTGGTGACTTTGTGTACCTTAAGGTGTCACCAATGAGAGGTGTGAAGAGATTCAATGTTAAAGGCAAGCTAGCACCTCGCTACATTGGACCATTCAAGATATTAGAACGGAGAGGTGAAGTGGCTTATCAGTTAGAGTTACCAGAGAAACTGGCAGGAGTGCATGATGTGTTCCATGTGTCTCAGCTAAAGAAGTGTTTACGAGTGCCAGAGGAACAGATCCCGTTAGAGGAATTGAATGTGCATGAGGACCTTACTTATGAGGAATATCCGGTTAAGATCTTAGAGGAGTCCGAGAGAGTCACCAGGAACAAAGTGATACGTATGTGCAAGGTTCAGTGGAATCGTCATACAGAGGATGAGGCAACCTGGGAATGGGAGGATGATCTCAAGGCAGAATATCCACATCTCTTCCAATCCACGTCCGAATCTCGGGGACGAGATTCATCTTAAGGGGGGTAGGTTTGTAACACCCTAAAAGTGCCCAATTTAAAATTTAGTAATTAATTGGTTTTTTTATTATTAAAGTGCTCATAAATAATATAGGGAAATAAAATTTTTGAATAATTAAAATCAAATATAGGAAATAGAAACATTATTGTTGCATTCATGCTGGTGCATTTATTTTTTTTGATTGTTGAATTCAAATTTGAATTTGAATTCAAATGAGTGTTTGAATAAAAGGAAAACCTTTTCTTTTTCTCTCTCTTTTTAGCCCGGCAGCCCAACAGCCTAGCTTTCTCTTCTTCTTTTCTGCGCGGCCCACCTCCCTGCGCGGCCCATCTCTTTTTTTTTCCTCTTCTTTTTCCGCGGCCCGTTGCGCAGCCCAACTCCTCCGCGCCAGCCCATCCCGCAGCCCAGCCAGCAGCCCAGCGCGCGTCTCTCTCTCGGAGTCGCTGACACCCCGGTCCCACGCGTCAGCCGCGTCTTCCTCCTCCAGCCGTAGCCGCGCCGAACTCCTCCCCGCGCCGCCGTGAACTCCGCTCCGCGCACGTCTCCCTCGCGACTTGGCGTGCACGCCAAGGAGCCTGAAGCCCCCATAAATAGCACCGCCAGCCCCGTTCTTGAGCTGTAGCCCCAACCCTAGCCCAAACCCTAGTGCCGCCGAGCTTCCACGCCGCCGCCACCGATCCGCTGTCTCGCCGCCGCCTAGCCGCCAAGAGGTTGCCCCGAAGCTTCTCCGTGTGGTAAGGAGCATGCCGAGGCCAAAACTCCCTTTTCTTTCCCTCTCCTCCGCGCGTTCGACCTCGCCGTGGTAGTCTCTCCGCCGCCGGCCGTCGCGAGCCGTCTCCGCCGCGCGTAGCTCGCTTCCAACCCCCAAAATCGATTCGCCATCTTCCTCCCTCTCTCCAGGACCAATCACGGCGAGCTTTGGACCACCGTAGCCCCCAGCCGAGCTTACTCCGGCAAGCTTCGGCCTAGCGCCGCCGCGCTCCGGCGACCCCTTTGAGCCGATCTGTTTTCCACCGTTCGATTCCCATCCAACGGCCCAGATCTGATCCGAGCCCGGTCCACCGTGGACCCGTGGACCGCGGTCTACGGCCGGTCCACGGCACAGTTGACGGTGACGTCAGCCGACGTCAGCATCCAGCCGTTGCCGTGGCGTTTTTGCAAAAGAGCCCCTCTGTTTTTCAGAAATCAACCCGCGGTCCACCTCTATTCAAAAGTATTTACAACTAAGTCCTTTTTCTTTCGGTTTAGCCCCTGCGCTTTTGAAAAATCGTGCCCGCCGTCCTAGAAGTCGTTTTTACTCGTTAGCCCTCGGGTTTTTATACAAAATTATGTTTTAGGTCCCTGGTTTCTTTCAAAAACACCCCTGGAAGCCTAAAATCTTTACCAGCAAGCCCCTAGAGCTCGTTTTAAGCGTAGTTTCTCCGTTTTAACTCCGATTTGAGTGATTTCGTGCTCATGTGTTCGTAGTGAAGCGTAGAGTAACTCTAAACCTTCTTTTCATCTTTTGTTCATGTTTGGTGTATTGTTCTAATTAAATATCTTGTTTGCATGTATGTGTGGATGCTTGTGTGGTGATCTTTGTGAGTAGTTGCCGAGCCGTTCGAGTTCGCCGACGATCCCGTTCTCGAAGATCAAGTGCAGCAGCAGTTCCCTGAGGAAGGCAAGTATAACACGGACCATCCTTGTTACCTATTCACCGATTAATCACATAAATCATATGCATGAGTCTAATACTGTTAACCATTAAGGATGTTCCTAGTCTTTACCCTATTCCTTGTTACCCGGGGTTTTATGCATTATGGTTAGATTATGCTACGCGCTGCAACCAACATTTATTTTTAATGTCAATATTGAATTAATGGTTCACTTCAATGATGGTTAAAAGATGCTTTTTAGCAACATGGTTCGGGGAACTAGAGCATGTGCTATGTGCTTTGTTCTAGTGTCTCTATAAGGTTTGGTCTAGGGAATTAGAGCATGTGCTTTGTGCTTTGTTCTAATGTCTCTCCATAAGGTCCGGTTCTTAAAGCGGCAACCCAGGAACCTGTTCGCCGCCGCTGGAACTATAATGGCTCTGGTCTTGGATAACTAGCTTGTACGTCTCTAGCTCGCCAGTGGTTACCGAAAGGCGTATGTGGGGTGCATGGGTGAGAGTATAGTTTGATCCATCGAGGACGGTTTTATCCGTTGGCTATGCCCCGTTAGGCAAAGTCCCGTGATGTAAGCGCACGATGTACGGCAGCTTCACACGTTGCGATGATTGCGCTCTCGCTCTGGACGCCATTGACCCCCTCACGTTGCGCCCTGAGCGTACGTCAATCTCGATGCCTCGGGTTATGCTGCCTATGTTGAACCAAAACGGCTACTGTGCTTGTTAGGGTGTTTTGTGAAAGTCCTCGTAACATAAGTTCTTTTGGATTTATGTGACCGGCGGGTAAAGGGCGAAACCTCTGCAGAGTGTTGATCTATCATGATAGCCGTGCTCACGGACACGAGCGGCCTGGATCCTTTTTGATTAGAAGATGATATTGGTGGTTGATGTTGGTTTATTCTATAATTACTTATACCTTATTAATGGGTTTATACCTGGGGATTCTACTCATTTGTAGTAAATTGGATGATAATAAAATGGAACAACTAAAAGTGCTACTGCAGTTCAACCGTGTCCAGCCCTTTTGTCCTTGCATAACCCGTGTTATACTTGTTAAGTAAGATGGTTTACTTACACTTGCAACTATTCAACAAAATCCCGGATGGGTAACAGATGGAGCAATGAATGATCAGTCGCTTGCTGAGTTTCCGGAGGATCTGCCGTACTTCTAAGCTGTGTTCAATCAGTCGGTGTCCCTGTGGACTTGAGGCTCTACCTAGTTAAAACGTTTATTAGTATTAAGTCTTCCGCTGTGTTAATTGTTTAAGACTATGTCTTGTGTTAAACTCTGATATAAACTATTTTATTCGAGCATTGTGTTCTCTGTGATTCAATATTTGTAATCTATATGTGTTCTGTGGACATCCTGGGCACACATATGGAAGCATTCGGATTTCTTGGAAATCTGGGTGTTACAACTAACTTCGTATGCCAAAAGTTATTGGCACGTGTGTGGTGAGGACGAACAGGCCGCTCATGCATTGCATCTCACTGAATTAACATGGACTTTTAATAAGTGACCAAATCGAACCGCAATCAAAATTCAAATCACAACCCAAAATCCTGCTGAGACCAATCTGTTTGCACCTTTAATTCGAAATTGAAAACGTTGTAAAATGAAAGAGTGTTCAACACGAAAGTTGTCACAAATCTTATGAAGTATATGCTGGAGAAATTTCAACGAAAATGGTTCAGTAAAACTGGAGTTATGCTAAAAATGGTGACCCCCTGTCTTCTGAGAATTTCTGGGGACAGAGAGATGAACATTGAATTTTTATACCATCTTAACGGCAGATTCTGCTCAAACTTCCAACATGAAACTTGTTAGGAATTACTTAAGCAATGTCCTGGCCAAAGTTGGGAATTTTGGAGCCTATAGGTTTTGAGTTTTGCAATTTTTACTACACTGTCCAGAATCTGTTTTTGTTTCTTTGGCGCTAACCGGTTCTCACCCTTGCCCTTTTTCTTTTGGTTCAGAATGGACGCTCACGCTGACCTGGCTAGCTACCCCAACGACGTGTCCTTCTCTGATTGCTTGGGATGGGAAGGCTTCCCTAGCATCTTGTGGTCGGTTCTGCAGGCACTTGACTACCCGACACCGCCACAGTACGAGAGGACTATTATTCGAGACCGTGGTGTGGTTCGTTCCCGAGTGCGTTTGGTGGTATACCGCCACCCGCCGTGTCCTAGCTCCCCCACCTGGACGGTGGAAGTTCACGGGCACCACATGGAGACGACGTGCGAGCTAGCTGCCTTGAATGGCATTAGCTCCTTTGTGGCTCAGAACCAGGAGTTGGTTGAGCACCAGTTACTTGGATTGTTCCCACCGACTCAGCCGGACGATCCCCACTGGATGAGGCGTTACCTTAGCTCTCCTTTAAGGATGGCGGAGAACCCCGTCGCAGCAGCCGCGTTGATGATGAGGTGGATACGGGCGTATCACCGTTTGCAGGCACTTCTTGGACGGTCGCAGAGCGAGATGCTCAACATTGCTATGGACATGTCCGCCCGCGCCCGTGACATAGGGTTTGAGAGGACCTCCTTGTCCATTGAGGTGACCACAAGGGATGCCATGATTGCTGACTTGGAGAGGCAATTGAATGACCTCCACATTGCACACAACAACACCCAAAATGAGTTAGCACAAACTAGAGATGAGCTTGAGGAGGTACACGGTACCTTGGAGCATGCCAATGCTATGCTTGCCGCCCATGACGCTCAGCACCTTCTTGAGCAAGAAGGAGGGGATGGTGAAGGAGAGGCCCCCGATTCCGATATGGACACCGAGGATGACATGCCGCCCCTTCCAGCTCCACCTTCACCTGTGGGCAGCGAGGCTACCGCTAACAACCTAGATGATTTTTAGAGTGGTAGTAGCAAGTTACTCCTCCGCTAGGCCTAGATTTTGGCTTCGTGTTGTAATAGGCTAGATGGAGTTGAGCTCCCCCTTTTTATCTTTTGGTGGCAATGTAAATTAATGATGTGGTTGTGGGATCAAAACTTGATGATGTTGTTACAGCTGTGTTGAAAACATTCTGCAGCTGACCTTGTTTAATTATTGATGGGTTTTCCAATCCTTTCTGGGCTGTGATGTGAACTACAAAGTTGTTTGGAATTTGTCAAACAAAATGATCACCAAATTGCAACCCCATTGGTTAAGCGAAATAAAAATGGCAACCAAAACACTACAGCTCGGTCTGCTGAAAAACAGCAAATGCAGAGAGCTAAAGATTGAATTTTTCAGCTTAGTTCCTGTCCGAGTTTGAATCCGAGCCCAACATGAAAGTTGTAGAGCATGAAATTTTCGAGCTACTGACCGATTTGGAGCATTTGACTTGTTTCCTGTTGGGAGATATGAATTTTTCTCCCGAACTGCGTGCTGACTTGCCATTCTGCGCAGTACACTTCAATATATTGTCACGTTCTATCTTGTCATTCATTATGCAAGCTTATGAAATGTGGCTAATACAAGTACTTACTGCAGATGGCAATCACCCGCAGCGGTCACGATGTGAGTGGCTCCAACGCTAACCAGCAGGGGCCAGAGGGGCAGCAACAGCCACCGCCACCTCCTCCTCCGCAGCAACCTCCGACGTGGCAGCAGCTATATGCCACGCAGACGGAGATTCTCTGGAACCTGCAGCATCAGCAGCAGATGATGCAGCAGCAGATGCTTCAGCAGGGAGGTCAACGGGCCTCTCAGCCTCAGGTGGCCAGATACGAGGATTTTCTGGCAACACACCCGCCGATATTCTCACGAGCTGATGAGCCCTTGGAGGCCGACACCTGGATTCGAGCTATCGAGTCCAAGTTCACCATCCTGGCGACACCTTGCACCCCTAACCGCAAGGTCGTGTTCGCGGCGCAGCAGCTCCGTGGCCCAGCTCTCCTATGGTGGGAGAACTACCTGGCCCTGCAGCAAGAGGGTCATGTGGTTGAGTGGAATGAGTTCAAGGCTGCATTCAAGGCTCATCACATTCCGGCCGGTCTGGTAGAGCGAAAGCTGAATGAATTTTTGGCGCTGACCCAGGGTACCCGCACAGTGCTCCAGTACGCCCAGGCCTTCAATGGTCTGTGCCCATATGCGGGTCATCACGCCGACTCCGACGAGAAGAAGCTGGAGAGGTTCCGACGTGGTCTGAACACCAAGTTGAAGGCACAGTTGGCCACCACCCGTGCTGCCACGTACGGCGACCTGGTGAACCTTGCCATCGCCCAGGAAGATGCCAATGTGGTGCACAAGGCGGAGAAGAAGAGGAAGACTCCCGCTGGACCGTCGAGCGCGCAGCCACAGAGGTTCCGCTTGGTTCCCCCGGCTGCACCGCAGGGACAGTCCAGGGCACCTCAGGGAGGTGGATGGGTTGCTAGGCCGCCTCAGCCTAACGCGCCCCGTTTCCCTCCACCGCAGCAGCAGCAGGCGCCAAGGCAGAACGCACAGCAGCCAGCTCGCCCTGGAGCCGGCTATCAGTGCTTCAAGTGTGGGAGCAAAGATCACTTTATCAAGGATTGCCCGCAGAACAAGTAGCAGACCAGCGCCCGGGAAATCAGCAAGGCAAGGGCAAGCAGCAGCAGCGTGTGCAAATTCGGCAAGGACGGCTCAACTACACCACGTTGGCCGACCTACCCGAGGGAGCCCCAGACATGACTGGTACCTTCCCTATCTGCACTCAACCTGCTGTGATATTGTTTGATTCCGGGGCAACACATAGTTTTATAAGCACCAGGTTTCATGTGAAATGCGGACTAAAATCGTACCATACCAAATCATCTTATGTGATATCAACTGCGGGAGGTAAAATTGCATCCAACCAAGTCACCCGAAAAGTTCCAATCAGGCTGGGAAGCAAAACATTTCCTACTGACTTAATTCTACTTGGTATGGAAGGAATCGACATTGTGTTAGGAGCCAATTGGATGACTCAACATAAGGTTGTGCTAGATGTTGCGGAACGAGTTGTTGAAATAAACTCGCCTACGCATGGCCCTAGTGTGCTATATCTGCCACAACGGACTTGCGCCAATGCGTGTGCTTATGCAATGGTAGAAACCCAACTAAAGGACATTCCGGTGGTATGTGAGTATGCCGATGTATTTCCGGATGACTTACCTGGGATGCCGCCGGATAGGGACATTGAATTGGTGATTGAACTTCAGCCTGGCACAACACCTATATCAAAGAGACCCTATAGAATGCCACCCAACGAACTGGCTGAATTAAAAATACAACTCCAAGAACTGCTGGATAAGGGTTTCATTCGTCCAAGTGTATCGCCTTGGGGATGTCCCGCTATCTTTGTGAAGAAGAAGGACCATTCCTTGAGGTTGTGTATTGATTACCGGCCTCTCAATGCGGTAACTATTAAGAACAAGTACCCACTCCCCCGTATTGACATCTTGTTTGACCAACTAGCTGGCGCCAGAGTGTTCTCCAAGATTGACCTTCGCTCTGGCTATCACCAAATCAAAATTAGGCCTTGTGACATTCCAAAGACTGCCTTTTCCACACGATATGGACTTTATGAATTCTTGGTTATGTCTTTTGGACTCACCAATGCCCCAGCCTACTTCGTGTACCTCATGAATTCGGTCTTCATGTCAGAGCTAGACAAGTTTGTGGTGGTTTTCATTGACGACATTCTTATATATTCTAAGAATGAGGAAGAGCATGCCGAGCACCTTCGCATTGTTCTTCAAAGGGTGAGAGATCACCAGCTCTACACCAAGTTCTCCAAGTGTGAATTCTGGTTAGAGAGCGTGAAGTTCTTAGGTCACACGGTTTCCAAGGATGGTATATCCGTGGATCCAACCAAAGTGCAAGAGGTGTTGGATTGGCAACCACCTACTTCTGTCCACGAGATTCGGAGTTTTCTAGGTTTAGCCGGTTATTATCGCCGTTTTATTCCGGACTTTTCTCGGATTGCGAAGCCCATGACCGAACTCTTAAAGAAGGGAGTCAAATTCGAGTGGAATGACAAATGTGGGGAAGCTTTTCACACTTTACGAAGACATTTAACTTCAGCCCCAGTTTTGGCTCAGCCCGATTGCACCAAGCCCTATGATGTCTATTGCGATGCATCAGGCACCAGACTTGGCTCCGTCCTCATGCAAGAGAACCGAGTCATTGCTTATGCTTCTCGAGCACTTCGGCCTCATGAGCAAAACTACCCCACTCATGATCTTGAGTTAGCAGCGGTTATCCATGCTCTCAAGATGTGGAGACACTATTTGATGGGTGTTCCCTGCAACATATACACAGACCACAAGAGCCTCAAATATGTCTTCACTCAGGCACATTTGAATATGAGGCAGCGAAGATGGTTGGAGTTAGCAAAGGACTATGACCTTAGTGTGCATTATCACCCCGGGAAGGCTAATGTAGTTGCGGATGCACTAAGCCGCAAGGCTCATTGTCATTGTCTTTCCATGGAGTCCTACGCTGACACCCTGTGTCATGAAATGGCAAAGCTCAATTTAGAGATTGTTCCACACGGGTATTTCAACCATGTTGCAGTTGAACCAACCTTGCACGATCAGATTGTTGTAGCCCAATTGAACGATGCGAGCATCAAAATCCTTAAAAGGAAATTGTCAAAGGAGAAGGTGAAAGATAAGTACAAGTGTTTCCGGCTAGATGGGCAGGGAGTAATGTGGTTTGGGCATCGCCTCGTGGTGCCTAAAAACACGGAACTCCGGAGGAAGATTATGGATGAGGCACATCTCTCTAAATTTTCCATCCATCCCGGCAGCACCAAAATGTACCAAGATTTGAAACAAAACTTCTGGTGGACTCGAATGAAGCGAGAAATTGCCACGTATGTGTCGGAATGTGACACATGCCAGCGGGTTAAGGCTAGCCACTTGAAGGTAGCAGGCACGCTTCAACCACTACCTATTCCCTCATGGAAGTGGGAAGATATAAGCATGGATTTTATTGTTGGACTTCCCAGAACCCCTCAGGGACACGACTCCATTTGGGTAATTGTGGATCGCCTTACCAAGACCGCACATTTTATTCCGGTCAATACCATTTATACCGCTAAGAAGTACGCGGAGATTTATTTGGAGCGGATTGTTTGTCTACATGGGGTACCCAAGACGATAGTTTCAGATCGTGGTGCTCCGTTCGTAGCACGCTTTTGGGAACAATTGCAATTGTCCCTAGGCACCAAACTGATCCGTAGTTCGGCGTATCACCCTCAGACCGATGGGCAGACGAAAAGGGTAAATCAAATACTTGAGGATATGCTGCGAGCTTGTGTTATCCATTATGGAAAGAATTGGGAGAAGTGTCTATCTCTGGCCGAATTCTCCTATAACAACAGCTACCAAGCGAGTCTTAAAATGGCACCTTTCGAAGCCTTATATGGTAGAAGATGTCGGACCCCGTTGTGTTGGTCCCAGGCAGGCGAGAGATATACTTATGGCCCTGACCTCGTGAAGGAAGCAGAAGAAAAGGTTAGGATCATTCGGGAAAATTTGAAGACCGCCCAGTCGCGGCAAAAGAGCTACTTTGATCAGCGGCGGAAGCCACTTCAGTTTGAAGTTGGTGATCACGTGTATCTTAAAGTCTCCCCGACCAAGGGTGTGCAAAGATTTGGACTAAAAGGAAAGCTTGCACCTCGTTATATCGGCCCGTATGAAATTACTCAGCAATGTGGGCCGGTAGCCTATCAAGTGAAGCTTCCCGAGAAACTTTCAGCTGTACACAATGTATTCCACGTTTCTCAACTCAAGAGGTGTCTTCGTGTTCCGACCGAAGTTGTTGAACAAGAGGAACTCTCGGTTGAACCGGATCTCTCTTATGATGAGCATCCCGTTAAGATCCTTGACGAGAAAGAGCGACAAACACGAAGGAAGGGAGTTAAAATGTACAAAGTTCAGTGGAGTCATCACTCCGAAGATGAAGCCACGTGGGAAACCGAGGACTATCTTAGGAAGAATTTCCCCGACATCCTTTCATAAGCCGAGGTATTTCTTTTCCCCTCTTTATCTCTAAGTTTAATTGAATCTCGGGACGAGATTCCTTTTAAGGGGGGTAGGCTGTGACATCTCTGATGTCAAAAGAATTAAAAAGTGCAATTAAAATCAATGCAACAGGGAATTATGGGTTGAAATTCAAAAATCCATCAAAAATTCAATTTTAATTCAAAAACAAGGGTTGTTTGGTACCCAACTGAAAACTCGAGATTTTTGTACTAAACATGAAAATCTCCAAAAGTAAAAGTTGTTTGTCATCACAAATAAACCCTAGTCACTGTTGGGAACTTTTGAAAATTTTGCAGTTTAGTCCCTCAAAAACTCAAATTACCATTCTGGGCACCTTTTTGTTTTTGGGTTGTTTGAGCTTGAAAAACTTGGAATTTCAGGTTCACCCCAAAAAGAAAGTTGTGTCCCATATTCCAAACTCCAACTTTTATTTTTACACTTTTTCATGTTCAGTTCAAATTTTTGGAGAAAATTCGAATTTAAAAACGGAGCTCCGCGGGCAAGCAACAGTGCCCCTGGCGCGCTCCTGCGCTGGCCGGAGCTCGGCCGCCACGTGGCCGGCGAGCGGCGCAGGCGGCGCCGAGCTGGCCGAGCCGCGGTGGACGCTGGCGCTTGTCGCCTAGCTCTTGTCTCGCCCCTCCCGAGCCGTCACTTCGCCGTCGTCGAGCCGCTCCGCTCCGCGCGAGCGCCATCATGCGGTCGGAGCGCCGCCGTGGCCACGCGCGCGCGCGTCGCGCTGAGCAGCTCTGCTGGCCGCGATGCCGTCCCGCTACGCTCCAACACGTCCTGTAGACGATCCCACAGCAGCACGCAACGATCTCCCTCGCCTACCGAGCCGCTCGCGCTCTGTCCAAGCTCCCAGAGCAGCAATGGCGCGTCGCGTCGGCCTTTACTCCGCGCGCACGCTCCCGAGGTCGCACTGCGCCACTCTCGCGTGCCCAAGCCTCCCACCAAACCCCTCGCACACTCCACTCACTTGCTCACCCCACCAGTTCGACTCCTCGCGCGTTTCCCCATCGTCTTCTTCCTCGCGCCGCGCGAACCGAGCCGAGCTTCTCCGAGAAATTTCCCTTCCACACTCCACCATTCCCAAATTCGTCGCGCACGAAGCTAGCCCTCTACCCTAGCTCCAAATCCCCCCACTTTCCCCAAGCTATTGTCGCTTCTCCGACGAGAATTCGTGATTTCCCCCAAATCGCGATTTTCGGCCGCCGGAGCACCTGCACGTCGAGACCCTACTCCGAGCCGTCCCCGAGGTCAACCGAGCACGCCATTAGCTTCCTCGAGCTCCACTGGTGCTCTAGGACCCTTCAAACCTCGACGAACGCCCCCGACCTCACCGGCGTAGAAGCCGCGGCGGCCGCGCCGCCACTGCACCGTCGCCGGCGAGAACCCGACCATCCCCGGCCTCCCAACCGTCCCCAACCGACTCGTGGTGAGCCCAGGATGCTTTTCCCCCACTTCCCCGAGCCTAGTTCGCCGCCGTTTGGCCGGCGCAACTCCGGCGAGAGCCGAGGGCATAACTTCATCGTCTTCGTTTTTCTAGGGGCCTCTGTGCAAAAGTCAGGGACTAGTTTGAAAGGTTTTGAAAGTTCTAGGGTTCCCTGCGTAAAAAGATTCTTAAACCTAGATTTGATTTTCCCGAATCTTGTAAAATCCGTTAAAAGTCGTACAAAAATCAGAAAAATGTATAAAAATGCTCCCTGGATTCGTGAGATTGTAAACTCCAATCTCCTTTAGGCATGTTTGTACTTTTGATGAACCGTTTTTGAATTAAAATTCAAACTGTGGAAATTGAAAGTTGTGCACCATTTCAAATCCAGAGCTCCGCTAGGGTTGATCTTTGGATATGTTGTTTGTAGTGACTTTGGACAGCTTGTGTCCAAAGGGGACCTAAAAATATGCAGTGTAGCTCCAGTTATGAATTAAAATGTGTTTCCTGTCTTTTTGCAGTACAGAAATCATTAAAATTAATCTGTGCAGTGAAAAATCACCATTTTGCTCCAGAGGACTAGAAACTTGTTAGCACACCTGTTAAAAATGAAAAACTTAATTTTTGCTCTGTTTAGGCTAGCAAATAAATTAATATGTGCTTTTGGATAGAAAATTATTGAGGACTGTCCAAGGGTCTTTTTGAGCCACCACTTGGCCAGAGCCCTCCTCATGCATATGACTAGCTTTGGTAGGAAAATCTCCTAAAATGGATGAATTTTCAATTTTATATGAATTTATTTCATTTCTGCAGACAGCTGATTGTTTTATTTTTAATAAATTATGTGTAGCTCAGATTTAGCTAAATTTTGGAGTGAGCTTAGCTCTTATACTCCAGTAGCTGCCATAAAGTTTATAGATAAAAATGATGAGCAGGATTGGAGAAACAAAAATGAGAAGTAATCTAAGTGGAAATTGATTTATATAAAAGAATAAACCTTTTGGTTAATTAGTTAGAATAAAATGGATGGAACCTGAAATTCCAGAACAGCCCCCTAAATTGTGAAGTAATAAATAGAATTCTTTTATATATGTACACAATCACCATCGAAGTCAATAAAAGCTTCCCACACCTACACCCTGTTTTTGTGAAAAGAATAGTAATGCTTAAGCATGTCTAGGTGAATATGGCCTTCAAAGGCCTTCATACTTAGGGTCAATAGGCAGCCACCTTAAAATATACATCTCATGTAGAAGGCGCCATCCCGGACGGCAACTACCACCTCATCCCCGCAGACGAGGAAGAAGTCACGGAAGAAGGTGCCGGTGCAGGATCGACCAACCCCGAGGCTAACCCCCAGTTTGAGCAAGAAGGCAAGGCCCGGAGCATAACCTAACCTTTACCAATTATGCATTATGACTTCTCTATGCTTGTGCATTTACGTTCAAGGAGTTGATTGAATACCTTAGCTGCACATTTCCTAGTACCTATGAATTGCAACACTAGTATGAAAGGATCGATAGGGCATTGCTTAGGTCCGTTACAAGTCGAGTGATTTCCTGTCACTCGCGAGACATAGGAGTTGCTTGTCTTTTCTTATGTTGGAATCATAAGGATTGACGGGCGGGATGATAGATGTAGATCTCCCGTCCGTGTATGATAATTGATTAAGGTCGAAATGTGTGGATGAGTGTGTCAAGTTTTTGAACGTACCACATGCATGCCGGTATATGGGAGCCGGTAAGCCCGGTATCAGATTGAAGCAGCTAGGGCCGATAGCCATCTCTCCTTGGAAACTTTGTTTTCCCCTGCCGTACACTTGTGGATATATGCGTGAGACTGTGAGTGAAGCAGTAAACCTTTATCCTAAGGAAATGGACCCGGTTCCGAATTGTGGATCGATGGGAAAGGTTGGGAAACGCTTGTACCTTTTATAGCAAGCATAGTATCCGTGTATGTTGGGTTTCCCCTGGCCAGGTAGCAGAAATTCGGTTCGAACTGTCCGCTTCTCGCGGTTAATGAGACTGCTTGACCGCCATGCTACATTGAGTAACAAGTGGAATTATGAGATTTATGAACTTGTTCTATGAATTAAATTGTATTGCATTACTTGTATGCTTAGAGAGGATGCTAATCTAGAATGGTTAAAATTACTAGAATATGATGCTAAAAGTTGAAAGCAAGGACCTACTTTTAGTTGCTTTTTGGCAAACAAACCCACTAGCCAAAAGCCTCTCATTGTCTAGATGTCGGTGATGTAGATTTCACCCGACGGGTAAGCCTTGCTGAGTATTAGTATACTCAGCCTTGCTTGTGGCATTAATTTACAGGTACACCGTTGGATGTCGATGCTTTGTCTTGGCCTGCCCAGGTTCCCCCTGGCTGGCACATCGAATGGGTTCCGTCCTCTGCCGAGGATCGGGAGGAGTAGCATCGTGGCAGGCTTCAGCACGGTGTTATTGTATCGTCGTTAGATTATCTTCCGCTGCAATGAAACTTTTATTTCCGCTGCAAGACTTTTGTACTCTGATTTAAATTTGAACTTGGTTTGTAATAACTTGTGATACCTTTTGTGAATGTTCAATGGTGGAATGTTGTAATCTCTGGAACTCACCTTCGTGTGGGCGTGCTGTTGTTTCGATCGAGAAAAGAACGTGGTTAATCGGGTTTAATCCGACGGCGCTCCAGCTTATTCCGGATTAAGTGCCTGACTACTTGATTAGTGGTCCCGAGGTACTTAACTTGGAATAATTTTGGAGTGGACCGCCACAGCGGGAGTTGACCTGGGTGCCAAAGTCATGGTCGAGCTGGTGGCGTTGCCGGCGCCCGGTGTAACACCCCTGGTGTTTAAAGCGTATAAATAAGAGTGATTAAACAAACTAAGGCACTAAACCCTAAAACTAAAATCACTAGTAGGAATGAGAATTACACATGAGGATTGTTAAGTTTGTACTCGTGCATTGGTTCTTGAAATTTGAACCCTACAAAAACTTTTCTAGTACAAATCTAAACATCTTCTCTTACAAGTTGCACGACAAAACTCTAAATACATGCTCTCGAGACGACGCATAAAAATCTCCTAAAAAGAAGTCAGGATTGAACGGCAAATTAAGTAATGCTTCTATGCCCCTAAAGGTCTTAAAGGACTAATGGCTCATATGAAGTCAAACACATGAAATAATTCCAACTAAAGATATTAATGACCTTCTGAAGGCAAGGTTCTAATTTAAAATTTTAAATAAGAGTTGTGCACATCACAAACGTCTGATCAATATGAAAGGTTGTAGTTTCTTTTGTTTCAAACACCTTTCTTTAGGAAGGTACTTTCTAATTATAAAACCAAACCACTTTCTCAAATGGAAGTTGTGTATCTAAAAAAGGTCATTTACAACCTTGGTGAGTTATGTATAACTCACATGCTTAATCTACCAAACATAGGAAATCAAGTTTGAAAGACCAACTTAAACATGGGATGAAAAACACACGGTCACACACCCTTTTTAAAGGAGCTCACCTTGGGCTATAAATAGAATAATATTTAGAGTGCTCCTGATGTTCTTTAGTAAAATAATTGTTAATGATTTAATGTTAGGGTTAAACACTTGGACTAATAAAGCTTGTAGATCTAATCATGGCCTACATGTGGCAATCTTGAGGTTTTAATAATAAAATGAGATTTTGTTCACAATATGAGCTTTCATAAAATACAAAGGATGTAAATTAATTAATATTTAATATATGTCAAGTTGTTAATGACATAATTAAAGTTGAGCATATAAAATAAATAAGCTTTTAACCTCCATGTATGTGTCCATGTTTTAACTTTAAGTTAAAATAAGATTTTTACTCCCAGAATAAAAGGAGGAAGGACTTTATATTGAAAACTCTCTTTGAGCAGCATACCTCTGATGTTTAGTGACACTATTGAAGGGTCTAAGAAAGGAGGGAGAGGTTAAATAAAATAATTAATAAAAGGAAGATAAGGCAAAACAATGGGGTTAGAATTCAGAAATTGACCAAAAATTCAAACTGAAATTCAAAAACAAAGGTCTGGTGACACCCAACTGAAATCTAGACTTTGGTGCTGAACTTAAAAATCTCGGACAAAAAGAGTAGTTGTCATCACCTACAGCCCTTCGCGACAACCTCGCCACGGCGTTCGTTCCGCTCGATGACCCTCGAGCGGGGATGTCCGTCACGATCGAGCTTAGCCCGGATGTCCGTCACGATCGAGCTTAGCCCGGATGTCCGTCACCATCGAGCTTAGCCCGGATGTCCGTCACGATCGAGCTTAGCCCGGATGTCCGTCACGATCGAGCTTAGCCCGGATGTCCGTCACGATCGAGCTTAGCCCGGATGTCCGTCATGATCGAGCCCTAAGTATTGTCCGTGATGATCGAGCTATGTCCGTCACGATCGAGCTTACCCAGTATGTCCGCGACGATCGAGCATGTCCGTGATGATCGAGCCTAGCCAGTATGTCCGTGACGATCGAGCCTAGCCAGTAGTTTCCGTCACGATTCGAGGCCGCACGATAGGACCCTCGAGGCCCCGCAGTCCGTCACGATTCGAGGCCGCACGTTAGGACGCTCGAGGCTCCGCAGCCAAGCTCGAGGGGGCACTTACCCTCGAGCGACGTTCCGTCACGCTCGAGGCTCCGCAGCCAAGCTCGAGGACTTACCCTCGAGCGACGTTCCGTCACGCTCGAGGCTTCGCAGCCAAGCTCGAGGGGGGCACTCACCCTCGAGTGGCGTTTCCGACCATTCGAGGCTCGGCAAGCTCGAGCTCGCGGTTCAAGCTCGAAGCGCCGTAGCGCCTGGTCGAAGTGCCTGGTCCAAGCTCGAAAGTTGTGTCCCACACCTCAGACCCCAACTTTTAATTTTACCCGTTTCGAAGTTCAGTTCGAATTTTTGGAGAAAATTCGAATTTGGAAATCGGAGCTCCACGGGCATGCTACAGTGCCCCTGGCGCGCGCTGCGCTGGCCGGAGCTCGGCCGCCACGTGGCCGGCGAGCGGCGCAGGCGGCGCTGAGCTGGCCAAGCCGCGGCGGACGCTGGCGCTTGTCGCCTAGCTCTTGTCCGGCCACTCCCGAGCCATCACTTCGCCGCTGTCGCCTCGCCTCGCCTCGCGCCGCGGAGCGCCATCATACGGTCGCGCGCCGCCGTGGCCGCACGCGCGCTCGCGCTGCGCCGAGCGCACTGCAGGCGGTAGAGTCCGTTCGCGTCGCGCCAAAGCCTCTGCTGGGGATCTCCACTTCATCACGCGATGATCTTTGACGCCCAACCGCGCGTGTGCGCTCTGTTCGAGCTCGCCGCGCCATCAATGGCGACCGCGACAGCCACCCACGCGCTCGCACGCTCCCGAGGCCGCACAGTGCCTCCCTTGCGTGCTCAATCACTCCACCAAGCACTCACACCCCTCCTCTCACTCGCTCACTTGGCCATTTCCACTTCCCCGCGCTCGCTCGGTCTTCTTCTTCCTCGCGCCGTGCGAACCGAGCCGAGCTTCTCCGAGAAATTCGCCTCCCACACTCCACCATTCCCAAATTCGTCGCGCACGAAGCTAGACCTCTACCCTAGCTCCATTTCCCCCACTTTCCCCAAGCTATTGTCCCTTCTCCGGCGAGAATTCGTGATTTCCCCCAAATCGCGATTTTCGGCCGCCGGAGCACCCGCACGTCGAGCCCCTACTCCGAGCCGTCCCCGAGGTCAACCGAGCACGCCATTGGCTTCCTCGAGCTCCACTGGTGCTCTAGGACCCCTCGAACCTCGGCGAACGACCCCGAGCTCACCGGCGTAGAAGCCGCGGCGGCCGCGCCGCCACCACCTCGTCGCCGGCGCAACTCCGACCACCCCCGGCCTCCAAACCGTCCCCAAACGACTCGTGGTGAGCCCAGGATCCTTTTCCCCCACTTCCCCGTGCCTAGTTCGCCGCCGTTTGGCCGGCGCAACTCCGGCGAGAGCCGAGGGCCTTTCTTCATCGTCTTCGTTTGTCTAGGGGTCTCTGCGCAAAAGTTCAGGGACTCGTTCGCGAAGTTTTGAAAGTTCTAGGGTTCCCTGCGAAAATAGATTCTTAAAACTAGATTTGTTTTTCCCGAATCTTGTAAAATCCATTAAAGATCGTACAAAAATCAGAAAAATGCACAAAAATACTCTCCGGATTCGTGAGAGTCTAAACTACAATCTCCATTAGACATGTTTATACTTTTGATGAACTGTTTTTGAGCTAAAATTCAAACTATGAAAATGGAAAGTAGTGCACCATTTCAAATCCAGAGCTCCGCTAGGGTTGAGCTTTGGATATGTTGTGTGTAGTGACTTTGGACAGCTTGTGTCCAAAGGGGACCTAAAAATATGAACTGTAGCTCCAGTTATAAATTAAAATGTGTTTTCTGTCTTTTTGCAGTGCAGAAATCTTTAAAAATAATCTGTGCAGTGAAAAATCACCATTTTGCTCCAAAGGACTAAAAACTTGTTAGCACACATGTTAAAAATGAAAAACTAATTTTTGCTCTGTTTAGGATAGCAAATAAATAAATATGTGTTTTTGGTTAGACATTTATTGAGGACTACCCAAGGGTTATTTTGAGCCACCACTTGGCCAGAGCCCTCCTCATGCTATTGCCTAGCTTTGGTAGGAAAATCTCCTGAACTAGATGAATTTTCGATTTTATATGATTTAAATTCGATTCTGCTAGCAGCCGTTTGATATATTTTTAATAAATTATGTGTAGCTCAGAATTAACTAAATTTTGGAGTGAGCTTAGCTCTTATACTCCAGTAGCTGCCATAAAGTTTAGAGCTAAAAATGATGAACAGAAATGGAGAAACAAAACTGAGAAGGAATCTAGGTGGAAATCGATTTATATAAAAAGATAAAACCTTTTGGTTAATTAGTTAGAATAAAATGGATGGAATCTGAAATTCCAGAACAGCCACCCTAAGTTATGCATCTCATGTAGAAGGCGCCATCCCGGACGGCAACTACCACCTCATTCCCGCAGACGAGGAAGAAGTCCCGGAGGAAGGTGCCGGTGCAGGATCGACCAACCCGGAGGCTAACCCCCAGTCTGAGCAAGAAGGCAAGCCCCGGAGCATAACCTAACTTTACTAAATTATGCACTTTGAATTCTATATGCTTGTGCATTTACGTTCAAGGAGTTGATTGAATACCTTAGCTGCACATTTCCTAGTACCTATGACTTGCAATACTAGTCTGAAAGGATCGATAGGGCATTGCTTTAGGTCCGTTACAAGTCGAGTGATTTCCTGTCACTCGCGAGACATAGGAATTGCTTGTCTTTACTTATGTTGGAATCATAAGGATTGACGGGCGGGATGATAGATGTAGATCTCCCGTCCGTGTATGATAATTGATTAAGGTCGAAATGTGTGGAAAGAGCTGTCAAGTTTTTGAACGTACCACATGCATGCCGATGTATGGGGATCGGTAAGCCCGGTACCAGATTGAAGCAGCTAGGGCCGATAGCCATCTCTCCTTGGAAACTTTGTTTTCCCCTGCCGTACACTTGTGGATATATGCGTGAGACTGTGAGTGAAGCAGTAAACCTTTATCCTAAGGAAATGGACCCGGTTCCGAATTGTGGATCGATGGGAAAGGTTGGGAAATGCTTGTACCTTTTATAGCAAGCAGAGTATCCGTGTGTGTTGGGTTTCCCCTGGCCAGGTAGCAAAATTCGGTTCGAACTGTCCGCTTCTCGCGGTTAATGAGACTGCTTGACCGCCTGGCTACATTGAGTAACAAGTGAAACTTTGAGATTTATAAACTTGTTGTATGAATTAATTTGTATTGCACCACTTGTATGCTTAGAGAGGATGCTAATCTAGAATGGTTAAATGTACTAGAATATGATGCTAAAACTTGAAAGCAAGGATCTACCTTTAGTTGCTTTTTGGCAAACAAACCCACCAGCCAAAAGCCTCTCATTGTCTAGATGTCGGTGATGTAGATTTCACCCGACGGGTAAGCCTTGCTGAGTATTAGTATACTCAGCCTTGCTTGTGGCATTGATTTACAGGTACACCGTTGGATGTCGATGCTTTGTCTTGGCCTGCCCAGGTTCCACCTGGCTGGCACATCGAATGGGTTCCGTCCTCTGCCGAGGATCGGGAGGAGTAGCTTCGTGGCAGGCTTCAGCACGGAGTTATTTGTATCGTCGTTAGATTATTTTCTTCCGCTGCAATGAAACTTTTATTTCCGCTGCAAGACTTTGTACTCTGAATTAAATTTGAACTTGGTTGTAATAACTTGTGATACCTATTGTGTATGTTAATTTGTGGAATGTTGTAATCTCTGGAACTCACCTTCGTGTGGGCGTGCTGTTGTTTCGATCGAGAAAAGAACGTGGTTTATCGGGTTTAATCCGACGGCGCTCCAGCTTATTCCGGATTAAGTGCCTGACTACTCGGTTAATGGTCCCGGGGTACTTAACTTGGAATAATTTCGGAGTGGTCCGCCACACCCGGGGTGGATGCCAGGTTGGAGGTCGAGGCTGCCACCGGCTACGTGCAGCTGGTAGCACCTGAGGACGCTTCGGGGCCGATAGTTGTCGGATCTCCTATCGTGGACCTCGTGAGCGGCATCACTCATGAGGTAACCATGGAGGATCTCTTCGGCGAGATGGACGCGCGGGCCCAGTCTGAGCTTGGGGCTCCTGTGGCCACACAGCCCTTCTCGCAGGCGATGGTCCCGCAGCCGACTAATGCCGTCGGCCTTCTCAGAGCAACGGCGTCGTTGGGTGACCCTCGAGTGGACCCCGGCTCCTCCTCGGGGCCATCCTAGGTGCTGACCCAAACCAGGTTGCCGAGGTGGACGCCTGGCTCGATAGCCTCGACCAGATCTCCTCCTTCCCCACCACGCTCTTGGCGATGGCCGACATGCTCAGCACCGTGGCGGTCCCTTCCAGCCGGTCCCTTCATAGGCTTTTTCTTCTTTCCGTTTCCAATCTGCTTTCCGTGTTGGCCGTCGTGGACCCTGCTGCTCGCTCTCTCCTGAGCCCGGAGCATCCGGGAAGAGGCCATCGACCAGGACCGATGTGCTTGGGACTCCGCCAAGGCGGCTGAGGACGCCGGGGCGCGTGCGTGCGACAAAGGCGACTGCACCTCCCTCCGGGTCTCTGAGCTGGAGAGAAGGCTGGTGAACCAAGCCGTCGTGCACCAGATGTCACTGGCTGCCCTGTCCGCCGAGCGCGACGACCTCTGCTCCCAGATCAACGAGGTCCACGATGGTAAGCTTCCATCCTCCTCGTCCCGTTTGCATTCATCCTGCTTCGGTCTGGTCCTGACGTGCCTTGATGGTTCCCAGGGTACCGTGCACAGGTCGAGGCACTGAGGGGGGAGAGGGCCGTGGCCGTTCGGGAGCACATCGACGCCCTCTCGGCCCATGATCTTGCTGAGCAGGCCAAGAAGGACGCCGAGGGCGTGAGCGCTCAACTGGGGCAGCTTGTCACTGAGCTCCGGATCAACGGGCTGGACGATGCCCTCGAGGCTTCAAGCAAATCTGCGGAGGAGAAGGCAGCAGAGGTGAAGTGTATGCTTCCTTCAATCGATCTCCGTTTTGCCCTGTTATTTCCATCTTACTTCATGCTGCTAGACATGAACACGCTGGGCGTCATCATGATTTGGTTTCGGTCACCATGGGCAGCCCTCAAGACCCGTGTGGAAGACGGGATCTCTCGCCGGAACACGCTGCTAGTGCGTTTCGGGATGTTGCGGGACGTGTCGGGTAGTCGGGGGTGCTTCTGTCGCAGCTCGGGTGGCCCTTGGGGGACGACATTGAGCGGCTCCCAGGGGACCTTCAGCGCGTGGTGGAGTGCTGTGGAGCACTGTGCGCGGTGGCAGCTGCGGTGACGGAGGAGCTCGAACTGCCCACGAGCGACGACCCCATGCGCGTGCCTCAGAAGCTCCACCGCATTCCGCAATGGTCCGGAGCCCTCGCGAAGCAGGCGCTGGTTCACTACGTCTTGGAGGCCTTCACGCTGATGCCCTCCCACTACAACGGGATCCGCTTTGACGAGATGGCTTCTGGCTTCCCCGACGAGTACTTCGTGGAGGCATTGGACGCCTTTACCGTCGAGGTCCAGGGGCCAGCCGAGCGATTTGCCAACGCCCTGGTCCCTACCTCTGATGCAAGAGGCAACCCGGTGGACGGCACCAGCCCCAGCCAGGCTCTTTGATTTTATCTTGTTATTGTTCTTTTGCGATACTGGTGTGCCCTCGTTCAGAGGGGAAAAACATAAGCTTGATGCGAGCCCCGTTTGATGGGGACTTGCAGAACTTGGATGCTTGTAATAATTAAGTTACTTTACGTACCTTCGTGTCGTTTTATTGCTTTTTTGCCCCATACACATGGGCCTTTCTTTGTGGTTTATCCCTTCCAGCCCCCTAGTGGCGCCTGCCTTCTAGTTTTTCGCAAACTGGTTGGGAGGTGCCACTAATAGAGCTTTTCGAGCCGAGTTTTATTGTTAGATGACAACTGGTCAATGTTCCCAAGAGCCTTGGCGCGAGGTGGGCCAAACCCCTGAGTCCTGGTGCTGCGGTTGGATTTGGTGTGTTTCCGAGCCCCTGAGCCCCCGGGGAACCCTTGACGTTTTATCCCCTATGCCTTCAAGCCCCCGAACCTCTGTGCCGGGCAATTAAGCGTGCTTGGGGGCTATCTAGCACCTAAACCCTGAGTCTTGCGAAAATAACTGACCCCAC
Organism: Digitaria exilis; assembly: GCA_015342445.1. Classification (NCBI taxonomy): domain Eukaryota; kingdom Viridiplantae; phylum Streptophyta; class Magnoliopsida; order Poales; family Poaceae; genus Digitaria; species Digitaria exilis. Next base: position 48,836 of record JACEFO010002074.1, on the reverse strand, counting down.
AGGTCGGAGTAGAGCTAGATTCATTTTCGAACCGCGTTTTTGTAACGCCTTTGTGCATGCTCGCTGCGACCCTCCTAAAAAAGGCTTGGCGCAACGATTCGATCGTGCCTGGGGTAGGGTCGATCACCTGGCTCGACGGTTGTGCGAGCCGTAGCTGCGGGGGCGTGGGTTGGGAGAACAAAAAGATTGGGAAATAAAGAACGAAATGAGAAAAGGAAATGTGAGGATCACATATCTGGCTGGTTTTGGCCAAGGGGGGCTTCCATGCCCCCCCCCCTAGCAGATCTCCTCGTGGGCGATGAGGCTTGGCTTCAGGAGTTGAGGATGCCAAAAAATGGGTTGCTTGCTGGTGTTGCTCGACCGGCGGCTCCCCGTTCGAGGGAGGAAGTTACTGTAGCTTCCAAGGTATGCACCATGAGTGACGCCCCCGGAGACGGGTTCCGCCTCCGGGGACGCTCACTGACATTGAGCTCATCCGTGGCGGTAACGCTTATAAGTTGGACAGCTCCCCCGAGCGCGGGCGAGGTGGTACTAAAAGTGTGCACCTCTTCAGTGGCTATCTACCCGAAAATGGAAAAAAGGTGCTCTTGTGCTGCCACCGGCCCAAGTGCAGTTGGGGTTGCCGTGTGGACACCCTAGCCTGTTGGGCCTTTTTCTTGGCGATTTTGGCCCAGCCCCCTAGCATCTTGGCACAAGCCCTGTTCAGCTCTGCTGGAGATGGGTCGGGCGGGACGGGAGTTCCCACTGCACCCTTCGCGGGTGACTTTCAACTCCAAGTTCCGCATCTGGCGAGGTTTTGCCTCCCCCCCCCCCCCCGAATTTCGCACTCTAGGGAGAGGGGTTTACTATAGCAGCGAGCAGTTGCACCGACAACATCTTGACTAGGATAGAGGAGACCCCAGCCAAGATCATGTGGCATGCTTCATGGTAGACCTCATTGTTTAAAAGGTCGCCATTGCTTCCTTGAGTTCCCGATGTGGGACTAAAGGAGAAGGACCCATCCCTCCGCGGGAACGTGGAAGATGGCAATGAGAGCACCCTTAGGAACTCATTTGGCCCATTGGGCCGTTGCTGAGAGGCTTTTTGTCCTAGCCCCCGAGTGCTTAAGTCCGACCCGTGACCCCGCAAGGGTGGAGGCTCGGGCTCCCTGTAGTCTCCGCGACTAGGGGAGGGGGCCTGGGGACGCTTCTCATGGATAGAAGTGCCACAACTGCTCGATGTTCCAAGCGTTGGAGATGGGGGTTCTATTTGGCATGGCCACTTGTAGGAGCCTGGTCGGAGGACCCTCACTACGGTGTAAGGACCCTCCCATGGGGGTGAGAGCTTGGTGAAGCCGCGTCAATCTTGAGCCAGCCTTAGGACGAGGTCGCCAACTTGGCACGCTCGCCCCCGCACATGCCTCCTCCAACTGGTCCATGGCATCCTCGAGGTTGGCCTCGTTTCGTTCCTCGTTGAAAGCCTAGACTCACGGAGAGCCGTAGTCGATATGAGTCGGGAGGATCGCCTTGGAGCCCTAGACCGTGTAGAATAGGGAGAAACTCCTGCCGCAGGTGGGGGTTGTTCGCAAGCTCCACAGGACCTAGGGGAGCTCTTCCACCCACTTGGCGTCGAGCTTGTGTATCCTCTTGACTAGGTGGTTGAAGATTCTCGGCTTCATCCCTCGCAAGATCATGCTGTTGGCATGTTCTACCTACCCGTTCGTGCGCGGGTGAGCCACGGCCGACCATGCCACCTCGAAGCCATACTTGTCACATAAATGAGTGAACTGTTTACTAGGGAACTGCATCCCGTTGTTGGTGATAATGGTGTTCGGTACATCGAACCGACACAGGATGTCTTAGAAGAAGCTCACCGCTTGCACCGATGTGATCTTCGTTAAAGGCCGGGCTTCAATCTAATTTTTGAATTTGTCGACCGCGAAAAACATGTGGGTGAAGCCCCCGGATGCCCTGGGTAAGGGCCCGACCATAACCAATCCTCAGACCATGAAAGGCCAATTGATGGGTATGGTCTAAAGAGCCTGAGCTAGCAGGTGGGTCCTGTTGGCGTAGAACTAGCACCCTTCACACGTGCGCACGGTCCGCTCGGCATCGGCGATGGCTGTCGGCCAATAGAACCCCTGTCAAAAAGTTGAACTCACCAGGGAACAAGGTGCGGCGTGGTGGCCACACACCCCTCCGTGGATGTCCTCCGACAGGGACCGCCCCTCTTTGTTGAGGATGCATCGCTGCAGCACGCCGTTGTGACCTCGGTGATACAAGTCACCGTCGATCACTCTGTAGGACTTGGCTCTCCTTGCGAGTCGCCGTGCTTCCGTTCGACCGGACGGGAGAGCCTCGTCGACGAGCCAATTTAGGAAGGGAGTCCGCCAGTCACCTTCTGGCCCAGGAGGATCCTCCTGGCTTTGCCCTACATCGAGATCTATCCCTTCGCCGGGGTCAGATACTATGGTAGCCAGTTCCCTAGAGGGGTCACAGCCGCAATCCGGCCCGACCGCCTGCTCAGGTCTGGGTCCTGTAGGGGGCGTTTCTTTGCCAAAGTCGAGCGACGGCTAGTGTGCGCATGCTTCCGAGGTAGCTCGGTGCTCTCTAGCGTGCCCAAGCACTCCACCGAGCACCCTCACACCCCCTCTCAGCCCGCACTCAACCATTTCCCTTCTCACCACGTTCGCTCCCATCTTCTTCAACCTCCAGCCGCGCAGAGAAGAGCTCGAGCTCCATCACCGCAAACCCAAATCGACCGCGTTCCCCTCCACGATTTCCCAATCCCCCGCACGTGAAGCTCACTCACTGACCCAGCTAGCCGCTCGAACACTCCCCAGCTCGAATCAAGCCGCGCACGCCGGGAATCGAAACTTTTCCCCATCGCTCGGCCATTTCCGCCGCGAGCACCACCTCCACGTCGAGCTCCATACTCCGGCCATCCCCATCTCAGCCAAGCCCCACGACGAGCTCCGCCATCGTCCGGTGAAGCTCACACGCCACTCCGTGCCTTGTCTCGACCACCGCAGCCGTCTATCGACGTTGCCGGAGCAAGCCACTCTGCCGCTCACCGTCGACGAGCCGCGCCGCTTCACCTCCGGCCAGGAGACCTACCTCAACCGACTCGCGGTGAGCTCCTCTCCATTTCCCCCAACTTTTCCCGAGCCAACTCGCCGTCGTTTCGCCGGCGTAACAACGCCGACGAGTCGTGGTCCCGTTCGCGTTCCCTTTTTAGTTCTAGGGTCCTCTGCGCAAATATCAGGGGCTGGTTTGAAAAGTTTTAAAAGTTCTAGGGTCTCCGGCGTAAAAAGATTCTTAAACCTAGATCTATTTTGCTGAGATTTTGTAAAATCCGCTAAAAATCATACAAAAATCGGAAAAATGCATACAAATACTCCCTGGACTCGTGAGATTGTAAACTCCAATCTCATGTTAGCATGTATATACTTTTGGTGAACCATTTTTGAATTAAAATTCAAAATCAGATTTTCGAAACTTGTGCACCATTTCAAATCCTGAGCTCTTCTGGAGCTGAGCTTTGGATATGTTGTTTGTAGTGACATTGGACACCTTGTGTCCAAAGGGGACCTAAAAATATGGAGTGTAGCTTCAGTTATGAATTAATTTGTGATTCCTATCTTAGTTTAGTCCTGCAATTATTAAAAATAATCCATGCAGCCAAAAATCACCATTTTTCTCCAGAGGTCTAAGACCTTGTTAGCACATGTGGTAAAAATGCTAAACTTAATTGTTGACCCTGTTTAGACTAGCAAATAAATAGATGTTGGTTTTCGGATAGAAAATTATTGAGGGCTGTCCAAGTGTTATTTTTAGCCACCACTTGGTCAGAGCCTTTCTTTCACTTTTGAGTAGCTCTGGTAAAAAAATTATATGATTTAAAGGTATTTTCAATTTTATATGAATTTATCTTGTTTCTTTAAGCAGCAGTTTATACTATTTTCAATAAATTCTATGTAGCTTAGTTTTAGCTAAATTTTGGAGTGAGCCTAACTCTTATACTCCAGTAGCTGTCATAAAGTTTGTAGATAAAAAGGATGAACAGAAACAGAGAAACAGAAATGAGAAGGAACTAGAGTAGAAATGGAATGTTTAAAAAGAAATAGGTCAATTTGATAATTGATTAAAAATGGAGCATGGGAAATCAAAATTCCAGAACTGCACACTTGCTTAAAAATAATAAATTGAAATGTTGTATATGCGCACACAATCATCATCAAAGGACACAAAAATTTTCACACCCCTCCTCTAATTTTGTGAAGGAGAAAGTGGTACACTAGCATATCAAGGTGAATATGACCTTCAAGGCCTTGGTTTTAGATCAATTAGGCAGCCACTATAAAGCTATGTATCTCATGTAGAAGGCGCTCTTGCGGACGACATCTATCACCTCGTCCCCGCCGACGAAGAAGGAATTCCCGAGAGCGGTGCCAACGAAGTCGTGGTCGACCCGGAGTCTAACAGTCAGCTAGCACAAGAAGGCAAGCCCCGGAGCATGACCTAACTTTTTATACGTGCAACTATGTATTTTATTATGCTTGTGCATTAAGTTCTAGGTGTTGTTTGAATACCTTAGTTGCATGATTCTAGTACCTATGACTTGAAATACTTGTATGAAAGGATCGATAGAGCAATGCCTTTAAGACCGTTACAAGTCGAGTGATTTCCTGTCGCTCGCGAGATATAGGAGTTGCTTGTCTTTACTTATGTTGGAATCATAAGGATGGACGGGCGGGATGGTATATGTAGATCTCCCGTCCATGTATGATAATTGGATTAAGGTCGAAACGTGTGGTTCCGTGTGTCAAGTTTTTGAACGTACCACATGCATGCCGACCTATGGGAATCGGTAAGCCCGGTACCAGATTGAAGCAGCTAGGACTGGTAGCCATCTCTCCTTGGAAACTTTTGTTTCCCTTGCCGTGCACATGTGGATATATGCGTGATGCCGTGAGTGAAGCGGTAAACCTTTATCCTAAGGAAATGGACCCGGCGCCGAATTGTGGATTGATGGGAAAGGTTGGGAAGTGCTTGTGCCTTTTATAGCAAGCATTGTCCGTGTGTGTTGGGTTTCCCCTGGCCAGGTAGCAAAATTCGGTTCGAACTGTCCGCTTCTCGCGGTTAATGAGACTGCTTGACCGCTGTGCTGCATTGAGTAACAAGTGGAACTATGAGGATGATGAACTTGTTTTATGAATTAAATTGTATTGCATCACTTGTATGCTTAGAGATGATGCTAATCTAGAATGGTTAATTCTACTAGAATATGATGCTAAAACCATGAAAGTAAGGATCCACTCTTAGTTGCTTTTTGGCAAACAAACCCACCAGCCAAAGGCCTCTCATGTCTAAAAGTCGGTGATGTAGTTGTCACCCGACGGGTAAGCCTTGCTGAGTATTAGTCTACTCAGCCTTGCTTGTGGATATTATTTCAGGTACTGTGATGGATGTGGCAGTCGATGCCATCACTTGGCCTACCCAGGTTCCCCCTGGATGGCACGTCGAGTGGGTTCCGTCCTCTGCCGAGGATCGGGAGGAGTAGCACCATGGCAGGCTTCATCATGGTGTTACTATGCATCGTCGCTAGTTTAATATTCCGCTGCAATGAACTTAATATTCCGCTGCAATGAACTTTTATACTCTGATTTGAAATTCAAACTTGGTTTATAATAACTTTATGATACTATTTATGCATGATGAATTTGTGGAATGTTGTAATTTCTTGAACTCACCTTCGTGTGGGCACGCGTGTTGTTTCGATCGAGAAAGTACGTGGTTAATCGGGTTTAATCCGATGGCGCTCCAGCTTATTCCGGATTAAGTGCCTAACTGCTTGATTAGCGGTCCAAGGGTACTTAACTTGGAATAATTTCGGAGTGGTCTGCCACAGCTGGCATCAGAGCCGAAACATGCGCACCAGAGAGAGCAACAGACCCTAAATAAATATTTTTGAATAAAACTTGCCAACTCTTGCTTCCGCCGCGCACTTGCGATGGAATGTTATCCATAGGACCGCTAAGGATGATATATAGAGCGTGAAGCCTATGTGGGTTAAGGGAATCACGATATGTTAGGTGGCTAATTATATATTATACTGACTCCAAGCATATTTCATTCTGTCATTTACTTTACGCAATTGTGGGTGCAAGGTACGGCGATTGCTGTAACGTACCACGGCACTATATGAAAATATAGTGGCGGCACATAGTCAATACGCTGTGATGGCGTATGAAACTAGAATAGCATGGTGGGCGCAAGGTACGGTGATTGCTGTAGCGTACCACAGCATCATATGCAAATATGATGGCGGCACAAAGTCAATACGCTATTTCATGAGCGTATGAAATTGTCAATATGTTGCCTTGGTGACATATGAAACATTGCCCGTTCAATGTTGAACGTTCGGGTGCCACCTCTATAGTGGGTGGTAATGTATGGAAACGCTTTCGTGAGTGCTGGCACGAAAGGTTGATTATATATGCTCTGGAATGGAATTTTCTGCAGGTACATTAACCACGATTTCGTAAGATCAACGGTTAGAAAAATTCGGCTAGTTAATATAGGGAGAGACGGATATTGCCTAGCCACCGGCACTAACTTCGTAGGCCAAAAGTTATGGCACGTGTGCTTGTGAGAACGAATAGGCCGCTCAAGCATGCAATTCACTAAAATTATATTGAACCTTATTGCACCACCATTGAACTACCCGCCATCAAAAATTTGAATAACAACCGGAATTTGTGCCGAAACTCTGCCGAAAACAGTCTGCTTGCACCATTAATTCGAACCTGAAAACCTCGTCAAACGAAAAAGTGTTAAACATGAAAGTTGTCATAAATGTTATCTAGTTTGTGCTGTAGCAATTTCAACGAAAATGGCTGAGCAGAACTAGAGTTATGCTTAAAACGGTAACCCCCTGTCTGCTGGAAATTTCTGGGAACATTGAGATAAAAATTGAATTTTTACACCTTCTTAACGACGGTTTCTGCTCAAACCTTCAACATGAAACTTGTTTGAAATTACTTAAAAAATGTTCTAGCCAAAATTGGAAATTTTTGAGTTTATAGATATTGAGTTTAATAATTTTTACTACATTGTTCAGAATCTGTTTTTATTTCTTTGGCGCTAACCGGTTCTCACCCTTGACCTTTTTGTTCAGAATGGACGCTCACGCTGACCTTGCCAGCTACCCCAACGACATCTCCTTCTCGGACTGTCTAGGATGGGAGGGTTTCCCTAGTATCCTTTGGTCTGTTTTGCAGGCGCTAGATTATCCAACCCCGCCGCAATATGAGAGAACCGTCATCCGAGACCGAGGTGTGACCCGATCTCGTGTGCGTTTGGTGGTGCATCGCCACCCACCGTGTCCCAGCTCGCCCACTTGGAGTGTGGAAGTTCATGGGCACCACATGGAGACTACTTGTGAGCTAGCCGCCCTGAATGGGATCAGTGCCTTCTGCTCCCAGAACCAGGACTTGGTAGAGCATCAGCTTCTTGGGCTGTTTCCACCGGCCCAGCCGGACGACGCCCATTGGATGAGGCGCTACCTTAGCTCCCCTTTGAGGATGGCGGAGAATCCCGTCGCTGCAGCTGCACTGTTGATGAGGTGGATCCGAGCTTATCACCGTTTGCAGGCACTGTTAGGGCGGTCATAGAGTGAGGTGCTAAACCTTGCCATAGATATGTCGGTTCGTGCCCGTGATATTGGGATTGAGAGGACCTCTTTGTCCATAGAGGTGAGCACCAGAGACGCCATGATTGCAGATTTAGAGAGGCAATTGTCTGACCTCCACATCGCGCACAACAATGTCCACAACGAGCTAGTCCAAATAAGAGATGAGCTTGAGAATGTGCACGGTGTTTTGTAGCATGCCAATGCCATGTTAGCCGCCCATGATGCTCAGCACCTTCTTGAGTAGGTGGAGAGCATGGGGAAGGAGAGGCCCCTGATTCCGACATGGACACCGAGGATGACATGCCGCCCCTTCCAGCTCCACCATCTCCTATGGGCAGCGAGGCTACCGCTAACAACCTAGATGATTTCTAGAAGCTGCAGTAGCAAGATTACTCCTCCGCATAGCCTAAATTTTGGCTTCATGATGTAATAGGCTAGATGGAGTTGAGCTCCTCTCTAATCCTTCGAGACAATGTAATTTCATTGATGTGGGTTTATGAGCCAAAACTTGATGAAGGTTGTAATGGCTGTGCTGAAAACATTCTGCAGCTAACCTTGTTCTAATTATTAATGGGTTTTCTATTCACTTCTGGGCTGTGATGTGAACTACAAAGTTGTTTGGAATTTGCCAAACGAAATGCTCACCAAATTTCAACCCCATTGGTTAAGTGAAATAAAAATGGCGACCAAAACACTACAGCTCGGCCTACCGTAAAACAGCAAACGCAGAGAGCTAAAAAAATTGAATTTTTCGGCTTAGTTCCAGCCCGATTTTGGTTCTGAGGCAAACATGAAAGTTGTAGAGTATGAAATTTTCGAGCTACTGACCAAATTTGAGCATCTGACTTGCTTTCTACTGGGAGATATGATTTTTCTTCGAAAACTGCTTGCTGATATGTCGTCTTTACACAGTAAACTTCATCATATTGCCACGTTCTATCTTGTCATTATTTATGCAAGCTTATGAAATGTGGCTAATACAAGTACCTACTGCAGATGGCCATCACTCGCAGTGGTCATGATGCTAGCGGCTCCAATGCTAACCAGCAAGGGCCAGAAGGGCAGCAACAGCCGCCACCACCTCCGCCACCGCAGCAACCTCCGACGTGGCAACAATTGTATGCTACGCAGACGGAAATTCTCCGGAACCTGCAGCATCAGCAACAAATGATGCAGCAGCAGATGCAGCAACAAGGAGGTTAACGGGCCCCTCAACCTCAAGTGGCTCGGTATGAGGACTTCTTGGCTACACACCGGCCGGTGTTCTCAAGAGCCGAGGAGCCCTTGGAAGCAGATGCGTGGATTCGAGCTATCGAATCCAAGTTCTCTATTCTGGCCACGCCTTGCACTTCCAACCGCAAGGTGGTCTTCGTGGCGCAGCAGCTCCGCGGCACAGCTCTCCTATGGTGGGAGAATTACTTGGCCCTGCAGCAGGAGGGTCACGTGATTGAGTGGGAAGAGTTCAAGGCTGCTTTCAAAGCTCACCATATTCCTGCCGGCTTGGTAGAGCGGAAATTGAATGAGTTTCTGGCATTGACCCAGGGGACCCACACGGTGCTTCAGTACGCCCAGGCCTTCAACGGGCTGTGCCCATATGCGGGTCATCACGCCGACTCTGACATAAAGAAGATGGAGAGGTTCCGACGTGGTCTCAACACCAAGCTCAAGGCCCAACTGACCACCACTCGAGTCGCCACTTACGGCGAGCTTGTAAATATCGTCATCGCCCAGGAAGATGCCAACGTGGTACATAAGGCTGAGAAGAAGAGGAAGGCTCCCGCTGGACCCTCAAGCACACAACCACAGAGGTTCCGCCTGGTTTCCCCGGCTGCACCACAGGGGCAGCCAAGGGCACCTCAGGGAGGACGATGGGTTGCTAGGCCACCACAGCCAGGAGCGTCCCGTTTCCCTCCACCGCCGCAGCAGCAACCGGCGCTGAGGTAGGACGTGCAGCAGCCATCCTGTCCTGGTGCTGGCTACCAGTGCTTCAAGTGTGGCAGCAGCAGTCACTTCATCAAGGACTGCCCACAAAACAAGCCACAGAACCAGCTCCCTGGAAATCAGCAAAACAAGGGCAAGCAGCAACGTGTGCAAGTCAGGCAAGGAAGGCTTAACTACACCACCTTGGCTGACCTACCTGAGGAAGCACCGGATATGACTGGTACCTTTCCTATCCACAACCAACCTGCTGTGATATTGTTTGATTCCGGGGCAACACATAGTTTTATAAGCACAAGATTTCATGCAAAATGTGGGTTAAAATCTTACCATACCAAATCCGCCTATGTGATATCAACAGCGGGAGGTTAAATAGCATCCAACCAAGTCACTCGAAAAGTGCCAATCAGGCTGGGTAGTAAAATATTTCCTAGTGATTTAATTCTGCTTGGGATGGAAGGGATTGATATTGTTTTGGGGGCAAATTGGATGACTCAACATAAGGTTATGCTAGATGTTGCTGAACGAGTTGTGGAAATCAGCTCACCTACACATGACCCTAGTGCACTGTATCTGCCACAACGGAATTGTGCCAATGCTTGTGCTTACACAATGGTAGAAACGCAACTAAAAGACATTCCGGTGGTATGTGAGTATGCCGATGTTTTTCCGGATGACTTACCTGGGATGCCGCCGGATAGGGACATTGAATTTTTGATTGAACTCCAACCTGGCACGGCACCTATATCAAAGAGACCTTATAGAATACCACCCAAAGAATTGGCTGAATTAAAAATTCAACTCCAAGAACTGCTAGACAAGGGTTTCATCCGTCCTAGTGTGTCACCTTGGGGTTGCCCAACTATCTTTGTGAAGAAAAAGGATCATTCCTTGAGGTTGTGTATCGATTACCGGCCTCTCAATGCGGTGACCATCAAAAGTAAGTACCCACTCCCCCGCATTGATGTCCTTTTTGACCAACTAGCTGGCGCCAGAGTGTTCTCCAAGATTGATCTTCGCTCTGGCTATCACCAAATAAAAATCCGACCTTGTGACATTCCGAAGACTGCCTTTTCCACCCGCTACGGACTTTATGAATTCTTGGTCATGTCATTTGGGCTCACTAATGCCCCAACCTACTTCATGTATCTCATGAATTCGGTTTTCATGTCCGAGCTTGACAAGTTCGTGGTGGTTTTCATTGATGACATTCTCATATATTCCAAGAATAAGGAAGAGCATGCCGAGCACCTTCGCATTGTTCTTCAAAGATTGAGAGACCATCAACTCTACGCCAAGTTCTCTAAATGTGAATTCTGGCTAGAAAGTGTGAAATTCTTGGGTCACACGGTTTCCAAGGATGGTATATCTGTGGATCCAACCAAGGTGCAAGAGGTGATGGACTGGCAACCACCTACCTGTGTCCATGAGATTCGGAGTTTTCTGGGCTTAGCAGGCTACTATCGCCGTTTCATTCCGGACTTCTCTCGGATTGCTAAACCCATGACCGAACTCTTAAAGAAGGGAGCCAAATTTGAGTGGAATGACAAATGTGACAAAGCTTTCCACACTTTGAGAAAACATTTAACTTCAGCCCCAGTTTTAGCTCAACCCGACTGCACCAAGCCCTATGGCGTCTATTGCGATGCTTCAGGCACCGGACTTGGCTGTGTTCTTATGCAAGAGAGCCGAGTCATTGCTTATGCCTCTCGAGCACTCCGGCCTCATGAGCAAAACTACCCTACGCATGATCTTGAGCTAGCAGCGGTTATTCATGCTCTCAAGATATGGAGGCACTATCTGATGGGTGTTCCATGCAACGTATACACCGACCACAAGAGCCTCAAATATGTCTTCACTCAGGCACATTTGAATATGAGGCAGCGAAGATGATTGAAGTTAGCAAAGGACTATGACCTTAGTGTGCATTATCACCCTGGAAAGGCTAATGTGGTTGTGGATGCACTAAGCCGCAAGGCTCATTGTCATTGCCTTTCCGTGGAGTCCTACGTTGACACCTTGTGCCATTAGTGGCAAAGCTCAACTTAGAGATTGTTCTACACGGGTACTTCAACCATATTTCTGTTGAACCAACCTTGCACGATAAGATTGTTGAAACCCAATTAAATGACACAAAGTACAAATCCTTAAAAGAAAATTGGCAAAGGAAAAGGTGAAGGAAAAATACAAGTGTTTCCGGTTAGATGGGCAGGGAGTGATGTGGTTCGGACATCGTATAGTAGTGCCCAAAAACACTGAACTCCGGAGGAACATTATGGATGAAGCCCATCTCTCTAAATTTTCTATCCATCCCGGTAGCACCAAAATGTACCAAGATTTGAAATAAAACTTTTGGTGGACTTGGATGAAGCGGGAGATTGCCACGTATGTGTCGGAATGTGACACGTGTCAGAGAGTAAAGGCTAGCCACTTGAAGGTAGCGGGCACTCTTCAACCTCTACCTATTCCCTCATGGAAGTGGGAAGATATAAGCATGGACTTCATTGTTGGACTTCCCAGAACCCCTCAGGGGCATGGCTCCATATGGGTAATTGTGGACCGCCTTACCAAGACCGCATATTTTATTCCGGTCAATACCGCTTATACCGCTAAGAGGTACGCTGAGATTTATTTGGAACGGATCATTTGTCTACATGGGGTACCCAAGACGATAATTTCAGATCATGGTACTCAATTTGTGGCACGCTTTTGGGAACAATTGCAATTATCCCTAGGCACAAAACTGATCCGTAGTTCAGCATATCACCCTCAAACCGATGGGCAGACGGAGAGGATAAATCAAATACTTGAAGATATGCTTCGAGCTTGTGTTATCCATTATGGGAAGAATTGGGAGAACTACTTATCTCTTGCTGAATTCTCCTATAACAACAGCTGCCAAGCAAGTCTTAAAATGGCACCTTTCGAAGCCTTGTATGGCAGAAGATGTCGGACACCGTTGTGTTGGTCCCAGGCAGGCGAGAGGTACACCTATGGCCCGGACCTTGTGAAGGAAGCGGAAGAAAAGGTTAGGATCATCCGTGAAAATTTGAAAACCGCACAATCACGGCAAAAGAGTTACTTTGATCAACGGCGGAAGCCCCTTCAGTTCGAAGCCGGCGATCACGTGTATCTCAAGGTCTCCCTAACCAAGGGTGTACAAAGGTTTGGATTAAAAGGAAAACTTGCACCTCGCTACATTGGTCCATATGAAATCACTCAACAATGTGGACCGGTAGCATACCGTGTGAAGCTTCCCGAGAAGCTCTCCGCCGTGCACGATGTATTCCATGTCTCCCAACTCAAGAAGTGTCTTCGTGTTCCGACCGAGGTTGTTGAACAAGAAGAACTCTCGGTTGAACCGGATCTCTCCTATGATGAGCATCCCATCAAGATCCTCGATGAGAAGGAGAGACAAACACGAAGAAGAGGATTAAAATGTACAAAATTCAGTGGAGTCATCACTCCGAGGATGAAGCCACGTGGGAAACCGAGGACTATCTTAAGAAGAACTTCCCCGACATCCTCTCTTAGACCAAGGTACCTTTTCCCACCTTGTTCGTAAGCACAATCGAATCTCGGGGCGAGATTCTTTTTAAGGGGGGTACGCATGGACATCGCTGATGTTAATACAATGAAAGCACCTTTAAAACAGGTTCAAAAGGGGAACAATGGTGTTTGAACACAAAATTTGACCAAAAATTCAAATTAAATTCAAAACAAAGGTCTTTTTGACACCTAACTGAAATCTCAAGAAATTTGTACTAAACTTGAAAATCTCCAAAAACAAAAGTTGTTTGTCATCACAAATAAGGGCTAGTAACTGTTGGGAACTTTTGATAATTTTGCAGTTTAGCCCCTCAAAAACTCGAAAAACAGTTCTGAACGCCTGTTTGAATTTGGCTTGATTGAGCTTGAAAAAATTGAAATTTCAGGTTCACACCAAAAAGAAAGTTGTGTCCCACATCTCAAACTCCAACTTTTATTTTTTACACTTTTTAAAGTTCTGTTCAAATGTTTGGAGAAAATTCGAAAGGGGCAAAGGAGCTCCACGGGGCACCCGGCAGACACCTGGCGCACTCTGCTCCTGGCCGGAGTCCGGCCGCCACGTGGCCGGCGTGCGGCGGAGGCCGCGCCAGGCCGGCCGATGTGGCAGACCACTCCGAAATTATTCCAAGTTAAGTACCCTTGGACCGCTAATCAAGCAGTCAGGCACTTAATCCGGAATAAGCTGGAGCGCCGTCGGATCATACCCGATTAACCACGTACTTTCACGATCGAAACAACAAGCGCGCCCACACGAAGGTGAGTTCCAGAGATTACAACATTCCACAAATTCATCATACATAAATAGTATCATATAGTTATTACAAATCAAGTTTGAATTTCAAATCAGAGTATAAAAGTTCATTGCAGCGGAATATTAAACTCGCGATGATGCATAGTAACACCATGATGAAGCCAAGCATGGTGCTACTCCTCCCGATCCTCGGCAGAGGACGGAACCCACTCGACGTGCCATCCAGGGGGAACCTGAGAAGGCCAAGTAATGGTATCGACTGCCACATCCATCACAGTACCTGAAATAATAGCCACAAGCAAGGCTGAGTATACTAATACTCAGCAAGGCTTACCCGTCGGGTGATAACTACATCACTGACTTCTAGACATGAAGGCTTTTGGCTGGTGGGTTTGTTTGCTAAAAAGCAACTAAGAGTGGATCCTTATTTTCATGGTTTTAGCATCATATTCTAGTAGTGTTAACCATTCTAGATTAGGATCCTCTCTAAGCATACAAGTGGTACAATACAATTTAGTACATACAACAAGTTCATCATCCTCATAGTTCCACTTGTTACTCAATGCAGCACAGCGGTCAAGCAGTCTCATTAACCATGAGAAGCGGACAGTTCGAACCAAAATTTTGCTACCTGGCCAGGGAAACCCAACACACACGGATAATGCTTGCTATAAAAGGTACAAGCACTTCCCAACCTTTCCCATCAATCCACAATTCGACGCCGGGTCCATTCCCTTAGGATAAAGGTTTACCGCTTCACTCACGGCATCACGCATATATCCACATGTGTACGGCAAGGGAAACGGAAGTTTCCAAGGAGAGATGGCTATCGGCCCTAGCTGCTTCAATTAGGTACCGGGCTTACCGATTCCCATAGGTCGGCATGCATGTGGTACGTTCAAAAACTTGACACACAGAACCACACGTTTCGACCTTAATCCAATTGTCATACATGGACGGGAGATCTACACATACCATCCCGCCCGTCCATCCTTATGATTCCAACATAAGTAAAGACAAGCAACTCCTATGTCTCGCGAGTGACAGGAAATCACTCGACTTGTAACGGACCTTAAAGGCATTGCTCTATCGATCCTTTCATACTAGTATTTCAAGTCATGGTACTAGAATCATGCAACTAAGGTATTCAAATAACACCTAGAACGTAAATGCACAAGCATAATAATACATAGTTGCACGAATTAAAAGTTAGGTCATGCTCCGGGGCTTGCCTTCTTGGGCTGACTGACTGTTAGACTCCGGGTCGATCGCGACTTCGTTGGCACCGCTCTCGGGGATTCCTTCTTCATCGGCGGGGATGAGGTGATAGGTGCCGTCCACAAGAGCGCCTTCTACATGAGATGCATAACTTTATAATGGCTGCCTAAGTGATCTAAAACCAAGGCCTTGAAGGCCATATTCACCTAGACATGCTAGTGTACCACTTTTTACTTCACAAAATTAGAGGAGGGTGTGGAATTTTATCGTATCTATGATGGTGATTGTGTACACATAGAAAATAATCCCATTTATTATTTTGAAGTTAGGGTGATGTTCTGGAATTTTAGACTTCCCATGCTTCATTTTAATTAATTATCAAAATTGACCTATTTCTTTTCAAACAACCCATTTCTACTCTAGTTTTCTTCTCATTTTTATTTCTCTGTTTCTGTTCATCCCTTTTATCTACAAACTTTATGACAGCTACTGGAGTATAAGAGTTAGGCTCACTCCAAAATTTAGCTAAAACTGAGCTACGCAGAATCTATTAAAAATAATATAAATTGCTGCTTAAAGAAACAAGATAAATTCATATAAAATTGAAAATACCTTCAAATCGGATAATTTTTCTACCAGAGCTATTGATGAGTGGAAGGAGGGCTCTCGCCAAGTGGTGGCTCAAAATAACCCTTGGACAGTCCTCAATAATGTTCTATCCGGAAACACACATCTATTTATTTGCTAGTCTAGACAGAGCAAAAATTAAGTTTAGCATTTTTACCACATGTGCAAACAAGTTCTTAGGCCTCTGGAGAAAAATGGTGATTTTTAGCTGCATGGATTATTTTTAATAATTGCAGGACTACTATAAGACAGGAATCACAAATTAATTCATAACTGAAGCTACAGTCCATATGTTTAGGTCCCCTTTGGACAAAAGGTGTCTAAAGTCACTACAAACAACATATCTAAAGCTTAGCTCTAGAGGCGCTCAGTATTTGAAATGGTGCACAAGTTTCTAAATTCACAGTTTGAATTTTAATTCAAAAACGGTTCACCAAAAGTATATATATGCTAACATGAGATTGGAGTTTACAATCTCACGAGTCCATAGAGTATTTTTGTGCATTTTTCCGATTTTTGTATGATTTTTGGTGGATTTTACAAGATTTCGGGAAAATGGTTTAAACCTTAAGAATCATTTTACGTTGCGACCCTTGAATCTTTTGAAAACTTCGCGAACAGGTCCCTGACTTCTTTCACTGGGAACCCTGTAAAAAGGAAGACGATGAACTTAAGCCCTCGGCTCGTCGACGGCGTTGCGTCGGCCAAACGACGGCGGGAGGAGGTCGGAGAAGTGGGGGAAAAGAACCAGTGGCTCACCACGAGTCGAATGGTGGCGGTTGGGAGACCGGAGGAGGCTCGGAGGTCGCCGGCGACGTGCGGTGGCGGTGCAGCCGCCGCGGCTTCGTTTCCGGCGAGGTTGGTGGCGGTCATCGGGGTTGGAGGGGCTCGTGAGCACCAGTGGGACTTGGTGGAGCTGGTGGGATGCTTGGTTGACCTCGGGGAGGGCTTGAAATGGGTGCTCAACGTGCGGGTGCTCCGGCGGCCGGAAATGAGGATTTGGGGGAAAACCCGATTTCTCGCTGGAGAGTTTGGGGATAGCTCGAGAGAAGTGGGGGAAATGGAAGCTAGGGAAGTGGTCTAGCTCTGTGCGCGAGGAATTTGGGAATGGTGGAGGGACGAGGACGAATTTTGCTCGGGACTCAAGCTTGGTCCACACGGCTGGAGGTTGAAGACGACGTGCTCGAGCGCTGGGAGAAGGAGAATGGTTGAGTGCGAGCTGAGAGAGAGTGTGAGGGTGCTCGGTGGAGTGCTTGGGCGGGCTAGAGAGTAATGAGCGGCCTCGGGAGCGCGCGCGTGGGGAGATGGTGACGCGACGCGCCATTGATGCGCTCCCGAGCTCGAACAGAGCGCACGCGAGGGGTTGGGCGAGGGGGATCGTTGCGTGATCGCTGGGGGATCCTCCACAGTGCTCCTTGGCGCGTAGTGAGCGAGCATCATGGCCGCGGGACGGCGCTGTGCGGCGCGCGCGCGGTTGCGGCCAGTGGCCGAGCGAGCTCGCCATCATGGCGCTCCGTGGCGCGAGGCAGCAGCGCGCTGTCGCGCGCGACGTGATGGCGCAGCAAGCCCCGACGTTCGCGCGAGGACAAGCACTACACGCCACCGCGGCTCGGCCGGCCTGGCGCTGCCTCCGCCGCACGCCGGCCACGTGGCGGCCGGACTCCGGCTAGGAGCAGAGCGCGCCAGGGGTGAGCTGGCAGCCCCGTGGAGCTCCTTTGCCTTTTTCAAATTTTCTCCAAAAATTTGAGCTGAACTTTGAAAAGTGTAAAAATAAAAGTTGGAGTTTGAGATGTGGGACACAATTTTCTTTTTGGTGTGAACCTGAAATTTCAAATTTTTCAAGCTCAAACAACCCAATTTCAAAAAGGTGTTCAGAACTGTTTTTCGAGTTTTTGAGGGGCTAAACTGCAAATTTTGAAAAAGTTCCCAACAGTGACTAGGCCTTATTTGTGATGACAAACAACTTTTACTTTTGGAGATTTTCAAGTTTAGTACATATTTCTTGAGATTTCAGTTGGGTGTCAAAAAGACCATTGTTTTGAATTTCAATTTGAATTTTGGGTCAAATTTTTTTTTGAGTTCTAACACCATTGTTCCCCTTTTAACCTGTTTTAAAGGTGCTTTCATTGTATTAACATCAGGGATGTCACAGCCGAGCCGCGGCGGCAACTGGCTCTTGTCCTCGTGCGGTTGTCCGGCTTCTCGTACGGTCGCGTCACGCGCTGTAGCGCCGCATTGCCTCGCCGCGCGGTTAGGCCATCATGGCGGGCGGAGCGCCGCCGTTGGCCATCGCGCGCGCGCTGCGCAGAGCCGAGCCGCGTCGGATTCTTTCCCACTACGCGCCAAGGAGCACTATGGAGGATCCCCAGCGCCCACGCCACGATCTCCACTCCCCAACCCGCGCTCGCGCCGCTGCCCGAACTGTCAGCGCCATCAATGGCGACCTCGACAGCCCGAGCGCACGTGTGCACACTTCCGAGGCAGCTCGGTGCTCTCTAGCGTGCCCAAGCACTGCACCGAGCACCCTCACACCCCCTCTCAGCCCGCACTCAGCCATTTCCCTTCTCACCGCGTTCGCTCCCATCTTCTTCAACCTCCAGCCGCGCAGAGAAGAGCTCGAGCTCCATCACCACAAACCCAAATCGACCGCGTTCCCCTCCATGATTTCCCAATCCCCCGCACGTGAAGCTCACTCACTCACCCAGCTAGCCACTCGAACACTCCCCAGCTCGAATCGAGCCGCGCACGCCGGGAATCGAAACTTTTCCCCATCACTCGGCCATTTCCGCCGCGAGCACCACCTCCACGTCGAGCTCCATACTCTGGCCATCCCCGTCTCAGCCAAGCCCCATGACGAGCTCCGCCATCGTCCGGCGAAGCTCACACGCCTCTCCGCGCCTTGTCTCGACCACCGCAGCCGTCTATCGACGTCGCCGGAGCAAGCCGCTCCGCCGCTCACCGTCGACGAGCCGTGCCGCTTCACCTCCGGCCACGAGACCTACCTCAACCGACTCGCGGTGAGCTCCTCTCCATTTCCCCAACTTTCCCCGAGCCAACTCGCCGTCGTTTCGCCGGCGTAACAACACCGACGAGTCGTGGACCCGTTCGCGTTCCATTTTTAGTTCTAGGGTCCTCTGCGCAAATATCAGGGGCTGGTTTGAAAAGTTTTAAAAGTTCTAGGGTCTCCAGCGTAAAAAGATTCTTAAACCTACATCTATTTTGCTGAGATTTTGTAAAATCCGCTAAAAATCATACAAAAATCGGAAAAATGCATAAAAATACTCCCTGGACTCGTGAGATTGTAAACTCCAATCTCATGTTAGCATGTATATACTTTTGGTGAACCATTTTTGAACTAAAATTCAAACTCAGATCTGTTTTAAATGTTGTTTGTAGTGACATTGGACACCTTGTGTCCAAAGGGGACCTAAAAACATGGACTATAGCTTCAGTTATGAATTAATTTGTGATTCCTATCTTAGTTTAGTCCTACAATTATTGAAAATAATCCATGCAGCCAAAGATCATCATTTTTCTCCAGAGGTCTAAGAACTTGTTAGCACATGCGGTAAAAATGCTAAACTTAATTTTTGACCCTGTTTAGACTAGCAAATAAATAATTGTTGGTTTTTGGATAGTAAATTATTGAGGGCTGTCCAAGTGTTATTTTTGGCCACCACTTGGTCAGAGCCTTTCTTTCACTTTTGAGTAGCTCTGGTAGAAAAATTATATGATTTGAAGGTATTTTCAATTTTATATGAATTTATCTTGTTTCTTTAAGCAGCAGATTATACTATTTTTAATAAATTCTATGTAGCTCAGTTTTAGCTAAATTTTGGAGTGAGCCTAACTCTTATACTCCAGTAGCTGTCATAAAGTTTGTAGATAAAAAAGGATGAACAGAAACAGAGAAACAGAAATGAAAAGGAACTAGGGTAGAAATGGAATGTTTAAAAAGAAATAGGTCAATTTGATAATTCATTAAAAATGGAGCATGGGAAATCAAAATTCCAGAACTGCACACTTGCTTAAAAATAATAAATTGAAATGTTGTATATGTGCACACAATCACCATCAAAGGACACAAAAATTTTCACACCCCTCCTCTAATTTTGTGAAGGAGAAAGTGGTACACTAGCATGTCTAGGTGAATATGGCCTTCAAGGCCTTTGTTTTAGATCAATTAGGAAGCAACTATAAAGTTATGCATCTCATGTAGAAGGCGCTCTTGCGGACGGCATCTATCACCTTGTCCCCGCCGACGAAGAAGGAATTCCCGAGAGCAGTGCCAACGAAGTCGTGGTCGACCCGGAGTCTAACAGTCAGCTAGCACAAGAAGGCAAGCCCCAGAGCATGACCTAACTTTTTATACGTGCAACTATGTATTTTATTATGCTTGTGCATTAAGTTCTAGGTGTTGTTTGAATACCTTAGTTGCATGATTCTAGTACCTATGACTTGAAATACTAGTATGAAAGGATCGATAGAGCAATGCCTTTAAGACCGTTACAAGTCGAGTGATTTCCTGTCGCTCACGAGATATTGGAGTTGCTTGTCTTTACTTATGTTGGAATTGTGGCGGACCACTCCGAAATTATTCCAAGTACCCTGGGACCACTAATCGAGTAGTCAGGCACTTAATCCGGAATAAGCTGGAGCGCCGTCGGATTAAACCCGATTTAACCACGTACTTTTCTCGATCGAAACAACAGCACGCCCACACGAAGATGAGTTCCAGAGATTACAACATTCCACAAATTCAACATACATAAATAGTACCACAAAGGTATTACAAACCGAATTTGAAATATAAATCAAAGTATCAAATTCATTGCAGTGGAAATAAAAGTTCATTGCAGCGGAATTAAATAAACTAACGACGATACAACGTAACACCATGATGAAGCCTGCCACGGTGCTACTCCTCCCGTTCCTCGGCAGAGGACGGAACCCACTCGATGTGCCATCCGGGGGGAACCTGGGTAGGCCAAGTCAGGGCATCGACTGCCACATCCAACATTGTACCTGTAAATAAAAGCCACAAGCAAGGCTGAGTATACTAATACTCAGCAAGGCTTACCCGTCGGGTGAAAACTACATCACCGACATCTAGACATGAGAGGCTTTTGGCTAGTGGGTTGGTTTGCCAAAAAGCAACTAAGAGTAGGTCCTTGCTTTCATGTTTTAGCATCATATTCTAGTAGATTTAACCATTCTAGATTAGCATCCTCTCTAAACATACAAGTGGTGCAATACAATTTAATTCATACAACAAGTTCATCAATCTCATAGTTCCACTTGTTACTCAATGTAGCAAGGCGGTCAAGCAGTCTCATTAACCGCGAGAAGCGGACAGTTCGTACCGAATTTTGCTACCTGGCCAGGGGAAACCCAACACACACGGATAATGCTTGCTATAAAAGGTACAAGCACTTCCCAACCTTTCCCATCGATCCACAATTCGGAACCGGGTCCACTTCCTTAGGATAAAGGTTTACTGCTTCACTCACAGTCTCACGCATATATCCACAAGTGTACGGTAGGGGAAAACAAAGTTTCCAAGGAGAGATGGCTATCGGCCCTAGCTGCTTCAATCTGGTACCGGGCTTACCGATTCCCATATATCGGCATGCATGTGGTACGTTCAAAAACTTGACACACTCAACCACACGTTTCGACCTTAAATCCATTATCATACACGGACGGGAGATCTACATCTATCACCCCGCCCGTCCATCCTTATGATTCCAACATAAGTAAAGACAAGCAACTCCTATGTCTCGCGAGTGACAGGAGATCACTCGACTTGTAACGGACCTAAAGCAATGCCCTATCGATCCTTTCATACTAGTGTTGCAAGTCATAGGTACTAGGAATGTGCAGCTAAAGCATTCAATCAACTCCTTGAAACGTAAATGCACAAGCATAGGGAATTCATAGATGCATAAACTTTAAAGATTAGGTTATGCTCCGGGGCTTGCCTTTTTGCTCAACTCAAAGCTTGGGCTAAGGTAGGGTTAGTTTGACTTGCTTCAGCAGCATTCTCCCATCCTTCTTGTGGTCCTTCTTCGAAATCCGGGATGGGTACGCATGTTCCGGGATCTATACGAGATGCATATGCATAAGATTTACATTGATTTCAATGTTCCAATAAAAGCACGGGGCATTTGAGGCCATATCACCTAGACAAAAATGAATTCTCTTCTTTCACCTTACAACACACTTGGAAAGGTGCCATAAAGGTTTTTACTTTCGATGGTGATTGTGTACATATATAAAGTTATACTTTTTATTTCTTCATTTAGTAACGTAGGTTATGTTTTTGGATAATTTTAGTTTTTTCCCCTAAATTTTTACTTTCATGTGCATGTGATAAAGAATTGTTTTTCTCTTTTTTTTTTGATTAAGCAAGATTCAAACTCCAATTTGTTGTCCTATTTCTATAATTCGAATTCTAGTAAAAATTCATAAATAAACTCAGGTCATTATGCTTATGTTTGCTGCAGCAAGGTTGAGCATATTTTATTAAGTAATCTAAATTTTTTTGGATTTCCTACAATTTCAACAATTTCAGCCGCTAGGAGATGATATTAAATCCTATAAAAATAAATACACAGAAAAATAGGGTGAACTATTTATAGGAGCAAAATAATGTCATGTTTAGCTCATCTATCAAGTGGGTACTTAGTTTTAGTAGCAAACATGGGCCAAACAAATGCTACTTCTTTTTCTTACCCCAATTTATTTAAGCATGTTGGCAGAGCTAAAAATGGGGTTTAGCATTTTTCTAAGATAGCTGCTAATATGGATACACTACTGTACAAAGTTGGCTAATTTTTGTTGAAGGGAATAATTACTAAAATTCGAACAATGTTTCAGCTGAGACAAATTTAAACAATTTATATCTGGAGCTAGAAAATATATCTCAGTGCAAGATTGATACTGTAAAGCATTTGTAACAAGAGTAATAACATATCCAAAGATCACTTTCATAGCTGTTGTAGTTTAGGAGTTATGCACAAAAGTTCATTTTCAAAGTTTGATTTTTATAGACTGAACCAAGCAACAAAAGCATACACATGCTGTGAAGGGAATGAAATAGACATTACCAGGAGTACGAATAATTTTGGTTTGCATTTTTCTGATTTTTCTACGATTTTAAATTGAATTTACAAGTTCACAGCCGTTACCCTAGATCTGAAGTTCCATATTTCGATCTAGCCCCTGGAACTTTTCAAAACCTCACAGTTAAGCCCCTGGAATCTTACATTGGGAACCCTGAAAAAGGAAGAAGATGAAGGGAGGCCCCTGGCCGGCCATTGACGGCGAAATCCTCGCCGCCGGCGAGGTCTTGGCGAGGGGGAAGGGCACGGGGAGCATCACCGCGATGTGGGCTTTCCATTCCCCACCTTGGACCGGGGGATTGGAGGCCGGGAAGGGGGCGGCGGCGAGCAGCGGCGGCGATGGCCACTGGTGGCCATGGCGGCGGCGCTGCCGGCGGACAGGGCGGCTGCTGGGTGGCTGGGCGCGTTGGAGAGGTGGAGGAGAAGGTCTGGGGCGGCGTGGTGGAGGCCGTGGGGCAGCAGGACATCGAGGACGAGCTCGAGCCGAGCTCCATGGCGGCAATGGAGGCGGCGGCTCTGAAGAGGGAAGGGGGCTAGGGTTTGGGCATCTGAGAGCTTAAATAGGAGGCGACCGAGAGGGGTAGGATGGGCCTTTCGCCCGGGCCCGGGAGGAGCTGGCGCCAGGGACGGCCAGTGGCCTGTGGCGCCACCGCCGGCTCTGCCCAACCCGCGCAGGAGAGAGATCGTGAGGAGGAAGAAGGAAACTGACAGGTGGGGTCAGGCTGTAAGAGAGGGAGGAATTAAATTCTCAATTTAAAAGTTTTGCTCTAAAAGAAATAGCTCCCAAGGTCCAAAAATTATGAATAAATACATTTTAGAAACCTTAGAACATCAGTGTTACAATGGAGGTTTGAAAAGTTGTAAAACATTCTTGGTTTCGACGCAGTTTAAATTCAAAGAGACTTGAATTTGAATTTGGCATGAATTTTTGGCCCTAGCAATTCAACTCCAAAAATATGGGGAAAAAGATGTAAATTCAACATTTGGGACCTAGTCTTTTATAAGATTTTTACCCATCAAAGTTATATTAGAGAATTTGGGCTTTCTTTACAAGTCATAATTTTAGTCCAACTTCAATTTCCACAATTTGAATTGCTTACAAAGATTTTTCGAACAAGGTAGAAAAGGGAAGGTGTTTTATTTTGCATACTAATCCATCTTTGTAAGACCAAAACTCAAGTCTTAAATAACTTCCTCATTTGGTAGTGTTAGTCCAAGTTTTCACCCTTTTTCAATAGGTGGGTAAAATCATAACTTCCTTTCCATTGTTTTGCTTTATCTTCCCAATTCCTTTTATTAATTATTTTATTTAACCTCTCCCTCCTTTCTTAAACCCTTCAATAGTGTCACTAAACATCAGAGGTGTGATACTCAAAGAGAGTTTTCAATTCAAAGTCCTACCTCCTTTTATTTTGGGAGTAAAAATTCTTATTTTAACTTAAAGTTAAAACATGGACACATACATGGAGGTTAAAAGCTTATTTATTTGATATGCTCAACTTTAATTATGTCATTAACAACTTGACATATATTAAAATATTAATTAATTTACATCCTTTGTATTTTATGAAAGCTCATGTTGTGAACAAAATCTCATTTTATTACTAAAACAAGATTGCCACATGTAGGCCATGATTAGAACTGCAAGCTTTATTAGTCCAAGTGTTTAACCCTAACATTAAATCATTTACCATTATTTTACTAAATAACATTAGGAGCACTCTAAATATTATTTTATTTATAGCCCAAGGTGTGCTCCCTTAAAAAGGGTGTGTGGCCGTGTGTTTTTCATCTCATGGTTAGGTTGGTCTTTCAAACTTGATTTCCTATGTCTGGTGGATTAAGCATCTGAGTTATACATAACTCACCAAGGTTGCAAATGACATTTTTAGATACACAACTTCCATTTGAGAAAGTGGTTTGGTTTTATAATTAGAAAATACTTTCCCAAAGAAAGGTGTTTTGAAATAATAGAAACTACAACCTTTCATATTGATCAGACGTTTGTGATGTGCACAACTCTTATTTATAATTTTAAATTAGAACCTTGCCTTCTGAAGGTCATTAATATCATTAGTTGGAATCATTTCGTGCGTTGACTTCATATGAGCCATTAGTCCTTTAAGACCTTTAGGGCATAGAAGCATTACTTAATTTGCTGTTCAATCCTGACTTCTTTTTAGGAGATTTTTATACGTCGTCTCGAGAGTATGTATTTAGAGTTTTGCCGTGCAACTTGTAAGAGAAGATGTTTAGATTTGTACTAGAAAAGTTTTTGTAGGGTTCAAATTCAAGAACCAAGGCACGAGTACAAACTTAACAATCCTCATGTATAATTCTCATTCCTACTAGTGATTTAGTTTCAGGGTTTATAGTTCCTTAGTTTGTTTAATCACTCTTACTTATATGCTTTAAACGCCAGGGGTGTTACAGGAATCATAAGGATGGACGGGCGGGATGGTATATGTAGATCTCCCGTTCGTGTAAGCCCGGTACCAGATTGAAGCAGCTAGGACCGATAGCCATCTCTCCTTGGAAACTTTTGTTTCCCTTGCCGTACACATGTGGATATATGCGTGATGCCGTGAGTGAAGCGGTAAACCTTTATCCTAAGGAAATGGACCCGGCGCCGAATTGTGGATTGATGGGAAAGGTTGGGAAGTGCTTGTGCCTTTTATAGCAAGCATTGTTCGTGTGTGTTGGGTTTCCCCTGGCCAGGTAGCAAAATTCGGTTTGAACTGTCCGCTTCTCGCGGTTAATGAGACTGCTTGACCGTTGTGCTGCATTGAGTAACAAGTGGAACTATGAGGATGATGAACTTGTTGTATGAATTAAATTGTATTGCATCACTTGTATGCTTAGAGAGGATGCTAATCTAGAATGGTTAATTCTACTAGAATATGATGCTAAAACCATGAAAGTAAGGATCCACTCTTAGTTGCTTTTTGGCAAACAACCCCACCAGCCAAACGCCTCTCATGTCTAGAAGTCGGTGATGTAGTTGTCACCCGACGGGTAAGCCTTGCTGAGTATTAGTCTACTCAGCCTTGCTTGTGGATATTATTTCAGGTACTGTGATGGATGTGGCAGTCGATGCCATCACTTGGCCTACCCAGGTTCCCCCTGGATGGCACGTCGAGTGGGTTCCGTCCTCTGCCGAGGATCGGGAGGAGTAGCACCATGGCAGGCTTCATCATGGTGTTACTATGCATCGTCGCTAGTTTAATATTCCGCTGCAATGAACTTAATATTCCGCTGCAATGAACTTTTATACTCTAATTTGAAATTCAAACTTGGTTTGTAATAACTTTATGATACTATTTATGCATGATGAATTTGTGGAATGTTTTAATTTCTGGAACTCACCTTCGTGTGGGCACGCGTGTTGTTTCGATCGAGAAAATACGTGATTAATCGGGTTTAATCCGACGGCGCTCCAGCTTATTCCGGATTAAGTGCTTGACTGCTTGATTAGCGGTCCAGGGGTACTTAACCTGGAATAATTTCGGAGTGGTCCGCCACATCTATGAGTGGGAGAGATGTGATGAATAGGAAAAATTTTGATGAATAGTGTTTTTTGAAGAAAGTTGGTGAATCTAAACGCACCCGTCCTGAGTCAGCGCCCATTTTGTTCGCAAACTATCTCGAACTACGAAAATTTTGCGCCTAAATCTAGTAGCAAAGAAATGACCTAAATAACTCAATGGTGGGCTAAAATCCAGTAGCAACAAAGGCATCCGGAAGACCGGAAGAGCAAGGCACGTGAATGAGACTTTGTAAAAAGTGAAACATCGGGGGACACACACAGAGAGACGATAGACAGTAGGGTTCCTCTATTTCATCTCTATAAAAGAAATATTCTGTCTAGTCATCGACATTCTTTCTTTTATACCAACTTCTCCCGCACTCATAGTTCATTATATCTTCCTTTATATCAACCATCCCAACCATCATCACCTCTCTCGCCCCCTCATTTTTCCTTTTCTTTTTCTATCTCCTCCATTATTTTTCTTTCTTTCTCTTTTCTTTTCTTTTTTCTTTTTTTCGTTTTTTTCTTTTTTCCTTTCTTTTTTCTCTCTCTATTTGTCCTTATTTCTCCACTGCGCCACCCCCAGATATTTCCCTGCACTTCTCGATCCGTCTACGCACGCGTCGCCTCCTCCCACGCCGCACAGTGCCTCTTCGCGAGCAACTGCCACCATCGAACAATGGATGTGGCAGAGCTCCTCCTCCTCTCTGTCTCCCTCTCACGGAGGAGCACCTGCCCCGCTCCAATTCGGCTTGCAGATGAGCAGGCCCACGCGTGGATTGAGAAGACGGCACGCCTGCTTGCTCCTGCCTGCTGGTCGCGATGGCGGCGGCCCCTAGGGCGGCTCGCGGGGGCAGGCGTGGTGCGCCAGCACCTGCGCGTGCGCAATCCGCTGCGGCGGTGTCCGCTGCGCCCGAGCGGCAGCTTGAGCAAGCCAGTGTGTGGTTGGAGCAGTGGCGCATGCGCGGTCCGGCGACTACGACCTCCGGAGGAGTGAGGAGCAGCGGGATCTCCGATGATGTCTCACGAGATCTCAATTTAGGTTTTTTTCTTCGATTCGAGCTCCATCGTCATAGATTTCTCCGCATTCGACCTCGACTTGGTCTTGTTGCAGTTGATTTGTCTTTTTTCCCTTCTTCATCTGCCTCGGATCCTTCTCTCCCTCTGTTGTCCCTCGAGCTCACGACCTGTCGCGCGGCATGTCACATGCGCCACGGCGGAGCACAGAGCTCTCGCGAGGGCCTCAATTTGGCTTTTGTTTTCTTCGATTCCACCTCTGTTGTTGTCGATTTGGCCATGTTGGACCTTGATTTGGTCTCGTTACAGTCACTTTCTCTGTTGTTTTTTCCTTCTTCGTCTGCGGCGGTCCCTTCTTTTCCTCCGTTCTCCCTCGAGGTCGCGACCTGGTGCGCGCCATACCGCACGGCAGAGCACGGAGGAGCAGCGAGGTGAGCAGGCGCAGTACGGCGACGGGTGCGCCGGCGTAGTGCGGTTGCGCCGAGCGGGTTGCCCCAATTTTTTCTAGGACACCGACGATGCTGTTTTTTCCACCTCTGTACCGTAGGAGGTTGCCCGATTTTTGCTCGGACACCAACGATGCTGTTTCTCCACCTCTCTCTACCATACCGATGCATGACAGGTGGTAACGTCCGACACGCGGTAAGCATAGACGCGTAGAGGCTCGGATGGGTGTGGAACCATGGAGCGATAAGAAGGTACTTATTATAAGCCGAACGGAGTAGCGAAGGAAGTGGCCAGTTGGTCGGACTCTTTGAGCGTTATCTGGTGATACCCAGAATAAGCGTCAAGGAAGCATAGAGCTTCACACCCTGCTGTGGAGTCTACCACCTGATCAATGCGAGGCAAAGGGTAGGCAAACTTTTCGCAAGCTTTATTAAGACTTGTGTAATCAATACACATTCTCCACTTCCCATTCTTTTTCTCTGCGAGTACAGGGTTGGCTAACCATTCTGGGTAGCGGACTTCCTTGATGAATCCTGCATCTCAGAGCTTGGCCACCTCCTCAGCAATAATCTTCCGCTTGAACTCATTGCAGCGCCTCATGGTTTGCTTAACTGGCTTCGCGCCTTGATAAAATACCTGGCATGTCCGTTGGAACCCATGCGAACATGTCAATGTTTTCCCGGAGGCAGTCGATCAGCGTGTTTTCCTATTTGTCTGTTAGGGTTGAGGAGATCGTGACGGTCTTGGTTCCAGAGCTTTGGGGATCCAGCAGCACCTTCTTGGTGTCACTAGATGGCTGGAACTGCCTCTCCATCTATGGTCCAAGCGCTGCCTTCTTGTGCGCCAGGCCGTCATCTTCCAGGGCAGCACGTCCCGCCAGATCTTCGTGGACCAGGGCGAGCTCCCTGGAGGCATTGATGGACGCCTTGGCCTTGGCGAGTTCCTCTGACACGACGAGCACCACCGCGAGCTCACAGCTCTCCTTCTCGCACTCTTATGCCATGTGCGATGTTGTGCCCACCACGATGACGACGTTGGGACCCGACATCTTGATCTTGAGGTAGACGTAGTTCGGGATGACCATAAACTTTGCGTAGCATGGCCTTCCCAGGATGGCGTGGTAGGAGCCGTCGAAGTCGACCACCTCAAAGTTGAGGTTCTCGGTCCGGAAGTAGTTGCGATCTCCAAAGGTGACCGACAGGGTGATCTGCCCTAGAGGAATGGCCTCCTTTCCTGGTACGACACCATAGAAAGGTGCCCGCTCCGGCCGGATCTCGGACCGCTTGATACCCAAGGTGTCAAGCGTGCTTGCATACAGGATGTTGAGCCTGCCCCCTCCATCCATCAGCACCTTTGTGGCACGCTTCTTGCCGATGATGGGTGCCACAACGAGAAGTAGCTTGCCCGGATACGGGATGTACTTTGGGTGATCTAACTGATCAAAAGTGATCAACGCATCCAACCACCGTAGGTAAGTCGGGATAGTCGGGCTGGCTGCGAACACATCGTGCTCCACGAGCTTGGTGCGCCGTTTTGACGCATGTGCCACAGGCCCGCCGAAGATCATGAGGCACTTGTCAGGTTCGGGGAACGTGTCGTTCCTCGCATCCTTCCCCTGTGATTGTGGGGTCAGGCTCTTTCACCCCGTCAAGTCTCCCCATGAGGAACTTCCTCCTAAGGCCGCACTCCCGGTACTTGTGTTTGACCGGGATGGCATGGTTTGGGCATGGCCCTCGAGTAACTTCTCAAAAAAGTCGGGTCTGACCTTCAGTGAGTCTTCACCCCTGGGATCAGTCATCTCGCCATGGGGTCTGCTCCGTCCGGCCTTGGGGTCGGGTGGGCTTGGGGTCCGCAGCGGCGACAAATTTGACCCGCCTTTCTTTCTTCTTGTTGTCGTGGTGATTTGACGGGCCTGCCTCATCGGTTGACTCGGCATGCCTCTTGGCCTTTCCCTTCACCCCATCTTTGGGGAAAATGGCCAGCTCGACTTCCTCTCCCTACGCCTCTTCAGCAGCCATGTCGAGGATCTCCTTGACCGTCTTCGGGCACTGCTTCCCGATCTGGTTGACCAGGACTCAGGACGTGGTGCCGGACATGAGTGTCGCGATGGCATCGGCATCCGTGGTGTCAGGGAGGTTGTTGTACTCTAGGGAGAAACGGAGTACGTATTTGCGAAGGCACTCACCGAGCTTCTAACGACACCTCTTGAGGTCCTAGATTTTGCCTGGGCTTCCAACCGGTCGCGCTGCCGTGCCTCGATGGTGTGACGCACGTCACGGTCCTGGCCCAACCTACTGTGATCCGGCGTGGTATTGCACGCCGGCACATCGGCAACGTCCCATGGTGTGCCGGTCAGCGCCTGTGTCGGTCGTTGTGGGTTGTCCGCCTGTTTTTTGGGTCAACTAGGCTTGGGGACCGTGAATAACCGGTGTCCAGCACCGGGTAGAGTCTACTTTTGGCGGAGCTTTCCGCCAGTTGAACCGCCGTGCGTTCCAACAGTGTCTTCAGCCCATTCTGGACTCATCGCTCCTCCGAGGTTGAGGGCTGAGGGATTTGGCGTGTAAGCAATGCGGCCGTGGTGATGCACTAGCTTGCTCAGTTGAACCGCGGGTACCCATCGGCGTTGGTTTCAATCCTGCGACCCAATTCACGCACGTGAGCGTGAGCTGCTGGCTCGGTGGCCGTGTCCAACTCGGCTTTCTCGAGTTCGAGCACACGCCAGGCGTCCTCGAGCTCCCGGCGCCTGGCAGCAATCTTCTTAGGGGTTCACTGAGCCCCTATGCGATTCGCCGGCTTCGGCGGCATGCCTATGAGAGGCTCCTCCTAGATGACGACCGTGAAGAACTCTCGTGACGGGCAACTCCTGGTGTCCCTGGGCGCATGTATGAGCTCCATGTCTAGCCTTGGTTGGGAATCACATGCGTGGAGGGTGTCATCCATCCGAGCGAAAAGTCCCAAGATGCCCTCGTACCTTAAAAGATGCACCTTTGTGGGCACTCTCTCAAGGTTCGATCCCATCTGGCGGTGTAACGCGTGAGTGTAAACCCGCGACGCGTTCGGGAGGCCAAAGGGAAACACAGACACCATGTCATCTGGGAGGCGCACCCTGCTTTCCCCAGGCATCAAGTCGGTGTTGTTGTGGAGAGGAGGGACCTTGCACTCCGTCTGCGGTGGGGACGCAAGATCATTGCGGTTGTCCGGGTGGTGCACGATTCGCTCCCACCCCACCCGGGACATCAGAGGGAGACTCCGTGGGGGCTTGATTGTGGCAAGCCTAACTGGCATGACCATGCCCTCTGCAGGGAGCTCCCCTACGACGCGCTCCCAATGCAGCTCTATAGGCACGGCCGCGCGGCCATGGCTTCTGACGAGGTCGAGGCACGGCACAGTGTGACATCTCTGATGTCAAAAGACTTAAAAAGTGCAATTAAATCAACGCAACAGGGAATTATGGGTTGAAATTAAAAAAAAATCCATCCAAAATTCAATTTTTAATTCAGAAACAAGGGTTGTTTGGACACCCAACTGAAATCTCAAGACTTGGGTGCTGAACTTAAAAATCTCGGACCAAGAGTAGTTGTCATCACCTACAGCCCTTCGCGACAACCTCGCCACGGCGTTCGTTCCGCTCGATAACCCTCGAGCGGGGATGTCCGTCACGATCGAGCTATGTCCGTGACGATCGAGCCTAGTCAGTATTGTCCGTGACGATCGAGCTATGTCCGTGACGATCGAGCTATGTCCGTCACGATCGAGCTATGTCCGTCACGATCGAGCCTCGCCAGTAGTTTCCGTCACGATTTGAGGCCGCACGATAGGACCCTCAAGGCCCCGCAGTCCGTCACGCTCGAGGCTCCGCAGCCAAGCTCGAGGGGGCACTTACCCTCGAGCGACGTTCCGTCACGCTCGAGGCTCCGCAGCCAAGCTCGAGGGGGCACTTACCCTCGAGCGACTTTCCGTCACGCTCGAGGCTCCGCAGCCAAGCTCGAGGGGGCACTTACCCTCGAGCGACGTTCCGTCACGCTCGAGGCTCCGCAGCCAAGCTCGAGGGGGCACTTACCCTCGAGCGACGTTCCGTCACGCTCGAGGCTCCGCAGCCAAGCTCGAGGGGGCACTTACCCTCGAGCGACGTTCCATCACGCTCGAGGCTCCGCAGCCAAGCTCGAGGGGGCACTTACCCTCGAGCGACGTTCCGTCACGCTCGAGGCTTCGCAGCCAAGCTCGAGGGGGGCACTCACCCTCGAGTGGCGTTTCCGACCATTCGAGGCTCGGCAAGCTCGAGCTTGCGGTTCAAGCTCGAAGCGCCGTAGCGCCTGGTCGAAGTGCCTGGTCCAAGCTCGAAAGTTGTGTCCCACACCTCAGACCCCAACTTTTAATTTTACCCGTTTCGAAGTTCAGTTCGAATTTTTGGAGAAAATTCGAATTTGGAAATCGGAGCTCCACGGGCATGCTACAGTGCCCCTGGCGCGCGCTGCGCTGGCCGGAGCTCGGCCGCCACGTGGCCGGCGAGCGGCGCAGGCGGCGCTGAGCTGGCCAAGCCGCGGCGGACGCTGGCGCTTGTCGCCTAGCTCTTGTCCGGCCACTCCCGAGCCATCACTTCGCCGCTGTCGCCTCGCCTCGCCTCGCGCCGCGGAGCGCCATCATACGGTCGCGCGCCGCCGTGGCCGCACGCGCGCTCGCGCCGTGCCGAGCGCACTGCAGGCGGTAGAATCCGTTCGCGTCGCGCCAAAGCCTCTGCTGAGGATCTCCACTTCATCACGCGATGATCTTTGACGCCCAACCGCGCGTGTGCGCTCTATTCGAGCTCGCCGCGCCATCAATGGCGACCGCGACAGCCACCCACGCGCTCGCACGCTCCCGAGGCCGCACAGTGCCTCCCTTGCGTGCTCAATCACTCCACCGCGCAC
Organism: Digitaria exilis; assembly: GCA_015342445.1. Classification (NCBI taxonomy): domain Eukaryota; kingdom Viridiplantae; phylum Streptophyta; class Magnoliopsida; order Poales; family Poaceae; genus Digitaria; species Digitaria exilis. The sequence continues at coordinate 16,055 of JACEFO010002074.1, read as the reverse complement.
TCACACCCCTCCTCTCACTCGCTCAGTTGTCCATTTCCACTTCCCCGCGCTCGCTCGGTCTTCTTCTTCCTCGCGCCGCGCGAACCGAGCCGAGCTTCTCCGAGAAATTCACCCTCCACACTCCACCATTCCCAAGTTCGTCCCGCACGAAGCTAGCCCTCTACTCCAGCTCCATTTCCCCCCCATTTTCCCCAAGCTATTGTCCCTTATCCGGCGAGAATTCGTGATTTCCCCCAAATCGCGATTTTCGGCCGCCGGAGCACCCGCACGTCGAGACCCTACTCCGAGCCGTCCCCGAGGTCAACCGAGCACGCCATTGGCTTCCTCGAGCTCCACTGGTGCTCTAGGACCCCTCGAACCTCGGCGAACGACCCCGAGCTCACCGGCGTAGAAGCCGCGGCGGCCGCGCCGCCACCACCTCGTCGCCGGCGAAACTCCGACCACCCCCGGCCTCCAAACCGTCCCCAAACGACTCGTGGTGAGCCCAGGAAGCTTTTCCCCCACTTCCCCGAGCCTAGTTCGCCGCCGTTTGGCCGGCGCAACTCCGGCGAGAGCCGAGGGCTTTCCTTCATCGTCTTCGTTTGTCTAGGGGTCTCTGTGCAAAAGTCCAGGGACTCGTTCGCGAAGTTTTGAAAGTTCTAGGGTTCCCTGCGAAAATAGACTCTTAAAACTAGATTTGTTTTTCCCGAATCTTGTAAAATCCATTAAAAATCGTACAAAAATCAGAAAAATGCACAAAAATACTCTCTGGATTCGTGAGAGTCTAAACTACAATCTCTATTAGACATGTTTATACTTTTGACGAACTGTTTTTGAGCTAAAATTCAAACTATGAAAATGGAAAGTAGTGCACCATTTCAAATCCAGAGCTCCGCTAGGGTTGAGCTTTGGATATGTTGTGTGTAGTGACTTTGGACAGCTTGTGTCCAAAGGGGACCTAAAAATATGAACTGTAGCTCCAGTTATAAATTAAAATGTGTTTTCTGTCTTTTTGCAGTGCAGAAATCTTTAAAAATAATCTGTGCAGTGAAAAATCACCATTTTGCTCCAGAGGACTAAAAACTTGTTAGCACACCTGTGAAAAATGAAAAACTTAATTTTTGCTCTGTTTAGGCTAGCAAATAAATAAATATGTGTTTATGGATAGGAATTTATTGAGGACTAACCAAGGGTTATTTTGAGCCACCACTTGGCCAGAGCCCTCCTTGTACTTATAACTAGCTTTGGTAGGAAGATTTCCTGAATTGGATGTATTTCCAATTTTATATGAATTTATTTCATTTCCGCAGGCAGCAGATTGAATTAATTTTAATAAATTATGTGTAGCTCAGATTTAGCTAAATTTTGGAGTGAGCTTAACTCTTATACTCCAGTAGCTGTCATAAAGTTTATAGATAAAAAATGATGAGCAGAAAAGGAGAAACAAAAATGCGAAGTAATCTAGATGGAAATCGATTTATATAAAAGAATAAACCTTTTTGTAGTTAGTTAGAATAAAATAAATGGAATCTGAAATTCCAGAACAGCCACCCTAAGTTATGCATCTCATGTAGAAGGCGCCATCCCGGACGGCAACTACCACCTCATTCCCGCAGACGAGGAAGAAGTCCCGGAGGAAGGTGCCGGTGCAGGATCGACCAACCCGGAGGCTAACCCCCAGTCCGAGCAAGAAGGCAAGCCCCGGAGCATAACCTAACTTTACCAAATTATGCACTTTGAATTCTCTATGTTTGTGCATTTACGTTCAAGGAGTTGATTGAATACCTTAGCTGCACATTTCCTAGTACCTATGACTTGCAATACTAGTATGAAAGGATCGATAGGGCATTGCTTTAGGTCCGTTACAAGTCGAGTGATTTCCTGTCACTCGCGAGACATAGGAATTGCTTGTCTTTACTTATGTTGGAATCATAAGGATTGACGGGCGGGATGATAGATGTAGATCTCCCGTCCGTGTATGATAATTGATTAAGGTCGAAATGTGTGGAAAGAGCTGTCAAGTTTTTGAACGTACCACATGCATGCCGATGTATGGGGATCGGTAAGCCCGGTACCAGATTGAAGCAGCTAGGACCGATAGCCATCTCTCCTTGGAAACTTTGTTTTCCCCTGCCGTACACTTGTGGATATATGCGTGAGACTGTGAGTGAAGCAGTAAACCTTTATCCTAAGGAAATGGACCCGGTTCCGAATTGTGGATCGATGGGAAAGGTTGGGAAATGCTTGTGCCTTTTATAGCAAGCAGAGTATCCGTGTGTGTTGGGTTTCCCCTGGCCAGGTAGCAAAATTCGGTTCGAACTGTCTGCTTCTCGCGGTTAATGAGACTGCTTGACCGCCTGGCTACATTGAGTAACAAGTGAAACTTTGAGATTTATAAACTTGTTCTATGAATTAATTTGTATTGCACCACTTGTATGCTTAGAGAGGATGCTAATCTAGAATGGTTAAATGTACTAGAATATGATGCTAAAACTTGAAAGCAAGGATCTACCTTTAGTTGCTTTTTGGCAAACAAACCCACCAGCCAAAAGCCTCTCATTGTCTAGATGTCGGTGATATAGATTTCACCCGACGGGTAAGCCTTGCTGAGTATTAGTATACTCAGCCTTGCTTGTGGCATTGATTTACAGGTACACCGTTGGATGTCGATGCTTTGTCTTGGCCCGCCCAGGTTCCACCTGGCTGGCACATCGAATGGGTTCCGTCCTCTGCCGAGGATCAGGAGGAGTAGCTTCGTGGCAGGCTTCAGCACGGAGTTATTTGTATCGTTGTTACATTATTTTCTTCCGCTGCAATGAAACTTTTATTTCCGCTGCAAGACTTTGTACTCTGAATTAAATTTGAACTTGGTTGTAATAACTTGTGATACCTATTTGTGTATGTTAATTTGTGGAATGTTGTAATCTCTGGAACTCACCTTCGTGTGGGCGTGCTGTTGTTTCGATCGAGAAAGAACGTGGTTAATCGGGTTTAATCCGACGGCGCTCCAGCTTATTCCGGATTAAGTGCCTGACTACTCGGTTAGTGGTCCCGGGGTACTTAACTTGGAATAATTTCGGAGTGGTCCTCCACAGCTGGCATCAGAGCCGAAACAGCGCACCGGAGAGACCAACAAACCTTAAATAAATATTTTTGGAATAAAATTTGCCAACTCGTACTTCCGCCGTGCTTTTCGGTGGAAGGTTGTTATTAGGACCGTTAAGGATGTTACCTAGAACGTGAAGCCTATGTGGGTTAAGGGATCACGATATGATAGGTGGCAAATAGTATATTATACTGACTTCCAGCACATTTCATTCTGTCATTTACTTTACGCAATGGTGGGCGCAAGGTACGGCGATTGCTGTAACGTACCACGGCACTATATGAAAATATAGTGGCGGCACATAGTCAATACGCTGTGATCGCGTATGAAAATAGAATAGGATGGTGGGCGCAAGATACGGCGATTGCTGTAGCGTACCACGGCATCATATGCAAATATGATGGCGGCACAAAGTCAATACGCTATTTCAGTAGCGTATGAAACTGTCAATATGTTGCTCTGGTGACATATGAACATTGCCCGTTCAATGTTAAACGTTCGGGTGCCACCTCTATAGTGGGTGGTAATGTATGGAGACGCTTTCGTGAGTGCTGGCACGAAAGGTTGATTATACATGCTCTGGAATGGAATTTTCTGCAGGTACACTAACCGCGATTCCGTATGGCTCAACGGTTAGAAAAGTTCGGCTAGTTAATATAGGGAGAGACGGATATTGCCTAGCCACCGGCACTAACTTCGTATGCCAAAAGTTATTGGCACGTGTGTGGTGAGGACGAACAGGCCGCTCATGCATTGCATCTCGCTGAATTAATATCGACTTTTAACACATGACCAAATCGAACCGCTGTCAAAGAAATTGAAATCACAACCCAAAAATCCTGCTGAGAACAATCTGTTTGCACCCTTAATTCGAAACTGAAAACGTTGTCAAACGAAAAAGTGTTCAACACGAAAGTTGTCATAAATATTATGAAGTAAATGCTGGAGAAATTTCAACGAAAATGGTTCAGTAAAATTGGAGTTATGCTAAAAATGGTAACCCCCTGTCTGCTGGAAATTTCTGGGGACAGTGAGATAAAAAAATTTAATTTTTACACCATCTTAACGACAGTTTTTGCTCAAACCTCCAACATGAAACTTGTTAGGAATTATTTAAACAATGTCCTGGCCAAATTTGGGGATTTTTGAGCTTGTAGATTTCGAGATGTGTAATTTTTACCACCCTGCATAGAATCTGTTTTTGCTCTTTGGCACTAACCGGTTCTCACCCTTGCCCCCTTTTCCTTTTGGTTCAGATGGACGCCCTCGCTGACCTGGCTAGCTACCCCAACGACGTGTCTTTCTCTGATTGCTTGGGATGGGAAGGTTTCCCTAGCATCTTGTGGTCGGTTCTACAGGCACTTGGCTACCCTACACCGCCGCAGTATGAGAGGACTATTATCCGCGACCGAGGTGTGGTTCGTTCCCGTGTGCGGTTGGTGGTACACCGTCACCCTCCGTGTCCTAGTTCCCCCACCTGGACGATGGAAGTTCATGGACACCACATGGAGACGACTTGTGAGCTAGCTGCCTTGAATGGCATCAGTTCTTTTTGTGCTCAGAACCAGAGCTTGGTAGAGCACCAGTTGCTTGGGCTGTTTCCACCGACTCAGCCGGATGATCCCCACTGGATGAGGCGCTACCTTAGCTCTCCTTTGAGGATGGCGGAGAACCCCGTCGCAGCAGCCGCTTTGATGATGAGGTGGATACGGGCGTATCACCGTTTGCAGGCACTTCTTGGACGGTCGCAGAGCGAGATGCTCAACATTGCTATGGACATGTCCGCTCGTGCCCGTGACATAGGGGTTGAGAGGACCTCCTTGTCCATTGAGGTGACCACTAGAGATGCCATGATTGCTGACTTGGAGAGGCAATTGAATGACCTCCACATTGCACACAACAACACCCAAAATGAGTTAGCACAAACTAGAGAGGAGCTTGAGGAGGTACATGGTACCTTGGAGCATGCCAATGCTATGCTTGCCGCCCATGACGCTCAGCACCTTCTTGAGCAAGAAGGAGGGAATGGTGAAGGAGAGGCCCCCGATTCCAACATGGACACCGAGGATAACATGCCGTCCCTTCCAGCTCCACCTTCACCTACGGGCAGCGAGGCTACCGCTAACAATTTGGATGATTTTTAGAGTGGTAGTAGCAAGTTTACTCCTCCGCTAGGCCTAGATTTTGGCTTCATGTTGTAATAGGCTAGATGGAGTTGAGCTTCTCCTTTTATCTTTTGGTGGCAATGTAAATTAATGGTGTGGTTGTGGTGTAAAACTTGATGAAGTGTAATAGCTGTGTTGAAAACATTCTGCAGCTAACCTTGTTTTAATTATTGATGGGTTTTCCAATCCTTTCTGGGCTGCGATGTGAACTACAAAGTTGTTTGGAATTTGTCAAACAAAATGATCACCAAATTGCAACCCCATTGGTTAAGCGAAATAAAAATGGCAACCAAAACACTATAGCTCGGCCTGCTGAAAAACAGCAAATGCAGAGAGCTAAAGATTGAATTTTTCGGCTTAGTTCCAGTCCGAATTTGATTCTGAGCCCAACATGAAAGTTGTAGAGCATGAAATTTTCGAGCTACTGACCGAATTGAAGCATTTGACTTGTTTCCTGTCGGGAGATATGATTTTTCTTCCGAACTGCGTGCTGCTGGGTCATTCTGCGCAGTACACTTTAATATATTGTCACGTTCTATCTTGTCATTCATTATGCAAGCTTATGGAATGTGGCTAATACAAGTACCTGCTGCAGATGGCAATCACCCGCAGCGGTCACGACGCTAGTGGCTCCAACGCTAACCAGCAGGGGCCAGAGGGGCAGCAACAGCCACCGCCACCTCCTCCTCCGCAGCAACCTCCGACGTGGCAGCAGCTGTATGCCACGCAAACGGAGATTCTCCGGAACCTGCAGCATCAGCAGCAGATGATGCAGCAGCAGATGCTTCAGCAGGGAGGTCAACGGGCCCCTCAGCCTCAGGTGGCCAGATATGAGGATTTTCTGGCAACGCACCCGCCGATTTTCTCACGAGCTGATGAGCCCTTGGAGGCCGACACCTGGATTCGAGCTATCGAGTCCAAGTTCACCATCCTGGCGACGCCTTGCACCTCCAACCGCAAGGTCGTGTTCGCGGCGCAACAGCTCCGCGGCCCAGCTCTCCTTTGGTGGGAGAACTACCTGGCCCTGCAGCAGGAGGGTCATGTAGTTGAGTGGGATGAGTTCAAGGCTGCATTCAAGGCTCATCACATTCCGGCCGGTCTAGTAGAGCGGAAGCTGAATGAGTTTTTGGCGCTGACCCAGGGTACCCGCACAGTGCTCCGGTACTCCCAGGCCTTCAATGGTCTGTGCCCTTATGCGGGTCATCACGCCGACTCCGACGAGAAGAAGCTAGAGAGGTTCCGACGTGGCCTTAACACCAAGTTAAAGGCACAGTTGGCCACCAACCGTGCTGCCACGTACGGCGATCTCGTGAACCTTGCCATCACCCAGGAAGACGCCAATATGGTGCACAAGGCAGAGAAGAAGAGGAAGACTCCCGCTGGACCGTCAAGCGCGCAGCCACAGAGGTTCCGCTTGGTTCCCCCGGCTGCACCGCAGGGACAGTCCAGGGCACCTCAGGGAGGTGGATGGGTTGCTAGGCCGCCACAGCCTAACGCGCCTCGTTTCCCTCCACCGCCGCAGCAGCAGCAAGCACCAAGGCAAAATGCACAGCAGCCAGCTCGCCCTGGAGCCGGCTATCAGTGCTTCAAGTGTGGAAGTAAAGATCATTTTATCAAGGATTGTCCGCAGAACAAGCAGGAAAACCAACGCCCGGGAAATCAGCAAGGCAAGGGCAAGCAGCAGCAGCGTGTGCAAGTTCGGAAAGGACGGCTCAACTACACCAGCTTGGCCGACCTACCCGAGGGAGCCCCAGACATGACTGGTACCTTCCCTATCTGCACTCAACCTGCTGTGATATTGTTTGATTCCGGGGCAACACATAGTTTTATAAGCACAAGATTTCATGTGAAATGCGGATTAAAATCTTACCATACCAAATCATCATACGTGATATCAACTGCGGGAGGTAAAATTGCATCCAACCAAGTCACCCACAAGGTTCCAATCAGGCTGGGAAGTAAAACATTTCCTACTGATTTGATTCTGCTGGGAATGGAAGGAATTGACATTGTGTTAGGAGCCAATTGGATGACTCAACATAAGGTTGTCCTAGATGTTGCGGAACGAGTTGTTGAGATAAACTCGCCTACGCATGGCCCGAGTGTGCTATATCTGCCACAACGGACTTGCGTCGATGCGTGCGCTTACACAATGGTAGAAACCCAACTAAAGGACATTCCGGTGGTATGTGAGTATGCCGATGTATTTCCGGATGACTTACCTGGGATGCCGCCGGATAGAGACATTGAATTCGTGATTGAACTTCAACCTGGCACAGCACCTATATCAAAGAAACCATATAGAATGCCGCCCAATGAATTGGCTGAATTAAAAATTCAACTCCAAGAATTGCTAGATAAGGGTTTCATTCGTCCAAGTGTATCACCTTGGGGATGTCCCGCTATCTTTGTGAAGAAGAAGGACCATTCCTTGAGGTTGTGTATTGATTACCGGCCTCTCAATGCGGTAACTATTAAGAACAAGTATCCGCTTCCCCGTATTGACATCTTGTTTGACCAACTAGCTGGCGCCAGAGTGTTCTCCAAGATTGACCTTCGCTCTGGCTATCACCAAATCAAAATCAGGCCTTGTGACATTCCAAAGACTGCCTTTTCCACACGTTATGGACTTTATGAATTCTTGGTTATGTCTTTTGGACTCACCAATGCCCCGGCCTACTTCATGTACCTCATGAATTCGGTCTTCATGTCAGAGCTAGACAAGTTTGTGGTGGTTTTCATTGACGACATTCTTATATATTCTAAGAATGAGGAAGAGCATGCCGAGCACCTTCGCATTGTTCTTCATAGGTTGAGAGATCACCGGCTCTACGCCAAGTTCTCCAAGTGTGAATTCTGGTTAGAGAGCGTGAAGTTCTTAGGCCACACGGTTTCCAAGGATGGTATATCCGTGGATCCAACCAAAGTGCAAGAGGTGTTGGATTGGCAACCACCTACTTCTGTCCACGAGATTCGGAGTTTTCTGGGTTTAGCCGGTTATTACCGCCGTTTTATTCCGGACTTCTCTCGGATTGCGAAGCCCATGACCGAACTCTTAAAGAAGGGAGTCAAATTCGAGTGGAATGACAAATGTGATGAAGCTTTCCACACCTTGCGAAGACATTTGACTTCAGCCCCAGTTTTGGCTCAGCCCGATTGCACCAAGCCCTATGATGTCTATTGCGATGCATCAGGCACCGGCCTTGGCTGTGTTCTCATGCAAGAGAACCGAGTCATTGCTTATGCTTCTCGAGCACTTCGGCCTCATGAGCAAAACTACCCCACGCATGATCTTGAGTTAGCAGCGGTTATTCATGCTCTCAAGATGTGGAGACACTATTTGATGGGTGTTCCCTGCAACATATACACAGACCACAAGAGCTTCAAATATGTTTTCACTCAGGCACATTTGAATATGAGACAGCGAAGATGGTTGGAGTTAGCAAAGGACTATGACCTTAGTGTGCATTGTCACCCCGGGAAGGCTAATGTAGTTGCGGATGCACTAAGCCGCAAGGCTCGTTGTCATTGTTTTTCCGTGGAGTCCTACGCTGACACCCTGTGTCATGAAATGGCAAAGCTCAATTTGGAGATTGTTCCACACGGGTACTTCAGCCATATTGCAGTGGAACCAACCTTGCACGATCAGATTGTTGTAGCCCAATTAAATGACGCGAGCATTAAAATCCTTAAAAGGAAATTGTCTAAGGAGAAGGTGAAAGAGAAGTACAAGTGTTTCCGGCTAGATGGGCAGGGAGTAATGTGGTTTGGGCATCGCCTCGTGGTGCCTAAAAACACGGAACTCCGGAGGAAGATTATGGATGAGGCACATCTCTCTAACCAAAATGTACCAAGATTTGAAACAAAACTTTTGGTGGACTCGGATGAAGCGAGAAATTGCCACATATGTGTCGGAATGTGACACATGCCAGCGGGTTAAGGCCAGCCACTTGAAGGTAGCAGGCACGCTTCAACCTCTACCTATCCCCTCATGGAAATGGGAAGATATAAGCATGGATTTTATTGTCGGACTTCCCAGAACCCCTCAGGGACACGATTCCATTTGGGTAATTGTGGATCGCCTTACTAAGACTGCCCATTTTATTCCAGTCAATACCCTTTATGCTGCTAAGAAGTACGCGGAGATTTATTTGGAGCGGATCGTTTGTCTACATGGGGTACCCAAGACGATAATTTCAGATCGTGGTGCTCCGTTCGTAGCACGCTTTTGGGAACAATTGCAATTATCCCTAGGCACCAAACTGATCCGTAGTTCAGCATATCACCCACAAACCGATGGGCAGACGGAAAGGGTAAATCAAATACTTGAGGATACGCTTCGAGCTTGTGTTATTCATTATGGGAAGAATTGGGAGAAGTGTCTATCCTGGCCGAATTCTCCTATAACAACAGCTACCAAGCGAGTCTCAAAATGGCACCTTTCGAAGCCTTATATGGTAGAAGATGTCGGACCCCGTTGTGTTGGTCCCAGGCAGGCGAGAGGTATGCTTATGGCCCTGACCTTGTAAAGGAAGCAGAGGAAAAGGTTAGAATCATTCGTGAAAATTTGAGAACTGCCCAGTCAAGGCAGAAGAGTTACTTTGATCAACGGCGAAAACCACTTCAGTTTGAAGTTGGTGATCACGTGTATCTTAAAGTCTCCCCGACCAAAGGTGTGCAAAGATTCGGACTAAAAGGAAAGCTTGCACCTCGTTATATCGGCCCGTATGAAATTACTCAGCAATATGGGCCGGTAGCCTATCAAGTGAAGCTTCCCGAAAAACTTTCAGCTGTACACAATGTATTCCATGTTTCTCAACTCAAGAGGTGTCTTCGTGTTCCGACCGAAGTTGTTGAACAAGAGGAACTCTCGGTTGAACCGGATCTCTCTTATGATGAGCATCCCGTTAAGATCCTCGATGAGAAAGAGCGACAAACACGAAGGAAGGGAGTTAAAATGTACAAAGTTCAGTGGAGTCATCACTCCGAAGATGAAGCCACGTGGGAAACCGAGGACTATCTTAGGAAGAATTTCCCCGACATACTTTCATAAGCCGAGGTATTTCTTTTCCCCTCTCTATCTCTAGGTTTAATCGAATCTCAGGACGAGATTCCTTTAAGGGGGGTAGGCTGTGACATCTCTGATGTCAAAAGACTTAAAAAGTGCAATTAAATCAACGCAACAGGGAATTATGGGTTGAAATTCAAAAAAAATCCATCCAAAATTCAATTTTTAATTCAGAAACAAGGGTTGTTTGGACACCCAACTGAAATCTCAAGACTTGGGTGCTGAACTTAAAAATCTCGGACCAAAAGAGTAGTTGTCATCACCTACAGCCCTTCGCGACAACCTCGCCACGGCGTTCGTTCCGCTCGATAACCCTCGAGCGGGGATGTCCGTCACGATCGAGCTATGTCCGTGACGATCGAGCCTAGTCAGTATTGTCCGTGACGATCGAGCTATGTCCGTGACGATCGAGCTATGTCCGTGACGATCGAGCTATGTCCGTCACGATCGAGCCTAGCCAGTAGTTTCCGTCACGATTCGAGGCCGCACGATAGGACCCTCAAGGCCCCGCAGTCCGTCACGCTCGAGGCTCCGCAGCCAAGCTCGAGGGGGCACTTACCCTCGAGCGACGTTCCGTCACGCTCGAGGCTCCGCAGCCAAGCTCGAGGGGGCACTTACCCTCGAGCGACGTTCCGTCACGCTCGAGGCTCCGCAGCCAAGCTCGAGGGGGCACTTACCCTCGAGCGACGTTCCGTCACGCTCGAGGCTCCGCAGCCAAGCTCGAGGGGGCACTTACCCTCGAGCGACGTTCCGTCACGCTCGAGGCTCCGCAGCCAAGCTCGAGGGGGCACTTACCCTCGAGCGACGTTCCGTCACGCTCGAGGCTTCGCAGCCAAGCTCGAGGGGGGCACTCACCCTCGAGTGGCGTTTCCGACCATTCGAGGCTCGGCAAGCTCGAGCTTGCGGTTCAAGCTCGAAGCGCCGTAGCGCCTGGTCGAAGTGCCTGGTCCAAGCTCGAAAGTTGTGTCCCACACCTCAGACCCCAACTTTTAATTTTACCCGTTTCGAAGTTCAGTTCGAATTTTTGGAGAAAATTCGAATTTGGAAATCGGAGCTCCACGGGCATGCTACAGTGCCCCTGGGGCGCGCTGCGCTGGCCGGAGCTCGGCCGCCACGTGGCCGGCGAGCGGCGCAGGCGGCGCTGAGCTGGCCAAGCCGCGGCGGACGCTGGCGCTTGTCGCCTAGCTCTTGTCCGGCCACTCCCGAGCCATCACTTCGCCGCTATCGCCTCGCCTCGCCTCGCGCCGCGGAGCGCCATCATACGGTCGCGCGCCGCCGTGGCCGCACGCGCGCTCGCGCCGCGCCGAGCGCACTGCAGGCGGTAGAATCCGTTCGCGTCGCGCCAAAGCCTCTGCTGAGGATCTCCACTTCATCACGCGATGATCTTTGACGCCCAACCGCGCGTGTGCGCTCTGTTCGAGCTCGCCGCGCCATCAATGGCGACCGCGACAGCCACCCACGCGCTCGCACGCTCCCGAGGCCGCACAGTGCCTCCCTTGCGTGCTCAATCACTCCACCGCGCACTCACACCCCTCCTCTCACTCGCTCAGTTGTCCATTTCCACTTCCCCGCGCTCGCTCGGTCTTCTTTCTTCCTCGCGCCGCGCGAACCGAGCCGAGCTTCTCCGAGAAATCACCCTCCACACTCCACCATTCCCAAGTTCGTCCCGCACGAAGCTAGCCCTCTACTCCAGCTCCATTTCCCCCCCATTTTCCCCAAGCTATTGTCCCTTATCCGGCGAGAATTCGTGATTTCCCCCAAATCGCGACTTTCGGCCGCCGGAGCACCCGCAACGTCGAGACCCTACTCCGAGCCGTCCCCGAGGTCAACCGAGCACGCCATTGGCTTCCTCGAGCTCCACTGGTGCTCTAGGACCCCTCGAACCTCGGCGAACGACCCCGAGCTCACCGGCGTAGAAGCCGCGGCGGCCGCGCCGCCACCACCTCGTCGCCGGTGAAACTCCGACCACCCCCGGCCTCCAAACCGTCCCCAAACGACTCGTGGTGAGCCCAGGAAGCTTTTCCCCCACTTCCCCGAGCCTAGTTCGCCGCCGTTTGGCCGGCGCAACTCCGGCGAGAGCCGAGGGCTTTCCTTCATCGTCTTCGTTTGTCTAGGGGTCTCTGTGCAAAAGTCCAGGGAACTCGTTCGCGAAGTTTTGAAAGTTCTAGGGTTCCCTGCGAAAATAGACTCTTAAAACTAGATTTGTTTTTCCCGAATCTTGTGAAATCCATTAAAAATCGTACAAAAATCAGAAAAATGCACAAAATACTCTCTGGATTCGTGAGAGTCTAAACTACAATCTCTATTAGACATGTTTATACTTTTGATGAACTGTTTTTGAGCTAAAATTCAAACTATGAAAATGGAAAGTAGTGCACCATTTCAAATCCAGAGCTCCGCTAGGGTTGAGCTTTGGATATGTTGTGTTGTAGTGACTTTGGACAGCTTGTGTCCAAAGGGGACCTAAAAATATGAACTGTAGCTCCAGTTATAAATTAAAATGTGTTTTCTGTCTTTTTGCATGTGCAGAAATCTTTAAAAATAATCTGTGCAGTGAAAATCACCATTTTGCTCCATAGGACTAAAAACTTGTTAGCACACCTGTGAAAAATGAAAAAACTTAATTTTTGCTCTGTTTAGGCTAGCAAATAAATAAATATGTTTTTTGGATAGGAATTTATTGAGGACTAACCAAGGGTTATTTTGAGCCACCACTTGGCCAGAGCCCTCCTTGTACTTATAACTAGCTTTGGTAGGAAGATTTCCCTGAATTGGATGTATTTCTAATTTATATGAATTTATTTCATTTCCGCAGGCAGCAGATTGAATTAATTTTAATAAATTATGTGTAGCTCAGATTTAGCTAAATTTTGGAGTGAGCTTAACTCATATACTCCAGTAAGCTGTCATAAAGTTTATAGATAAAAAATGATGAGCAGAAAAGGAGAAACAAAAATGCGAAGTAATCTAGATGGAAATCGATTTATATAAAAGAATAAACCTTTTTGTAGTTAGTTAGAATAAAATAAATGGAATCTGAAATTCCAGAACAGCCACCCTAAAGTTATGCATCTCATGTAGAAGCGCCATCCCGGACGGCAACTACCACCTCATTCCCGCAGACGAGGAGAAGTCCCGGAGGGAAGGTGCCGGTGCAGGATCGACCAACCCGGAGGCTAACCCCCAGTCGAGCAAGAAGGCAGCCCCGGAGCATAACCTAACTTTAACCAAATTATGCACTTTGGAATTCTCTATGTTTGTGCATTTACGTTTCAAGGATTGATTGAATACCTTAGCTGCACCATTTCCTAGTACCTATGACTTGCAATACTAGTATGAAAGGATCGATAGGACATTGCTTTAGGTCCGTTACAAGTCGAGTGATTTCCTGTCACTCGCGAGACATAGGAATTGCTTGTCTTTACTTATGTTGGAATATAAGGATTGACGGGCGGGATGATAGATGTAGATCTCCCGTCCGTGTCATGATAATTGATTAAGGTCGAAAGTGTGTGGAAAGAGCTGGTCAAGTTTTTGAACGTACCACAGCATGGCCGGAGTATGGGGATCGGGTAAGCCACAGGTACAGATTGAAGCAGCTAGGGCCGATAGCCATCTCTCCTTGGAAACTTTGTTTCCCCCCTGCCGTACACTTGTGGTATATGCGTGAGACTGTTGAGTGAAGCAGTAAACCTTTATCCTAAGGAATGGACCCGGTTCGAATTGTGGATCGATGGGAAAGGTTGGGAAATGCTTGTACCTTTTATAGCAAGCAAGTATCCGTGTGTGGGTTTCCCCTGGCCAGGTAGCAAATTCGGTTCGAACTGTCCGCTTCTCGCGGTTAATGAGACTGCTTGACCGCCCTGCTACATTGAGTAACAAGTGGAACTTTGAGATTAATAAACTTGTTTGTATGAATTAAATTGTATTGCACCACTTGTATGCTTAGAGAGGATGCTAATCTAGAATGGTAAAATTTACTAGAATATGATGCTAAAACTTGAAAGCAAGGACCTACTTTTAGTTGCTTTTGGCAAACAAACCCACCAGCAAAAGCCTCTCATGGTCTAGATGTCGGTGATGTAGTTTTCACCCGACGGGTTAAGCCTTGCTGAGTATTAGTATAACTCAGCCTGCTTGTGGCATTATACAGGTTACACCGTTGGATTTTCGATGCTTTGTCTTGGCCTACCCAGGTTCCACCTGGCTGGCACATCGAATGGGTTCCGTCCTCTCTGCGAGGATCAGGAGGAGTAGCACCGTGGAGGCTTATGTCAGCATGGTGTTATTTGTGTCGTCTAGTTAGTTTATTTACTTCCGCTGCAATGAACTATTTTATTTCCGCTGCAAGACTTGATACTCTGATTTCATTTCAAACTTGGTTTGTAATAACTTGAGATATCTATGTGTGTAAGTTAATTGTGGAATGTTGTAATCTCTGGAACTCACCTTCGTCGTGGGCGTGCTGTTGTTTCGATCGAGAAAAGACCGTGGTTTAATCGGGTTTAATCCGACGGCGCTCCAGCTTATTCCGGATTAAGTGCCTGACTACCTGATTAGTGGTCCAAAGGTACTTAACTTGGAATAATTTCGGAGTGGTCCGCCACAGCTGGCATCAGAGCCGAAACAGCGCACCAGAGAGACCAACAAACTTTAAATAAATATTTTTGGAATAAAAATTTGCCAACTCGTACTTCCGCCGGTGCTTTTCGGTGGAAGGTTGTTGTTAGGACCGCTAAGGATGTTTACCTAGAGCGTGAAGCCTATGTGGGTTAAGGGATCACGATATGATAGGTGGCAAATAGTATATTATACTGACTTCCAGCACATTTCATTCTGTCATTTACTTTACGCAATGGTGGGGCGCAAGGTACGGCGATTGCTGTAACGTACCACGGCACTATATGAAAATATAGTGGCGGCACATAGTCAAATCGGACCGCCTGTGATGGCGTATGAAAACTAGAATAGGATGGTGGGCGACAGGTACGGCGATTGCCTGTATAGCGTATCGCCGGCATCATATGCAAATATGATGGCGGCACCAAAGTCAATACGCTATCTTCAGTAGCGTATGAAACTGTCAATATGTTGCCTTTGGTGACATATGAACATTGCCCGTTCAATGTTAAACGTTCGGGTGCCACCTCTATAGTGGTGGTAATGTATGAGACGCTTCGTGAGTCTGCACGAAAGGGTTGATATATATGCTCTGAATGAAATTTTCTGCAGACACACTAACCACATTCCGTAAGATGAACGGTTTTAGAGAATTCGACTAGTTAATATAGGAGAGACGAATATTGCCTAGCCACCGCGCACTAACTTGTAAGCCAAAAGTTTATTGGCATGTGTGTTGGCGTGAACGAATAGGCCGCTCATGCTTTGCATCTCACCAATTAATATCGAATACTAAATAAGTGACCAAATCAACCGCCGTCAAAGGAATTGAAATCACAACCCAAATCTGCTGAGAACAATCTGTTTTGCACCCTTAATGTCGAACTGAAAACTTTGTCGAACGAACAATTCAACACGAAAGTTGTATAAATATTATAAGTAATGCTGGAGAAATTTCAACGAAAATTGTTCAGTAAAAATTGGAGTTTATGCTAAAAAATGGTAACCCCTGTTTGCTGGAAATTTCTGGGGACAGTGAGATAAAATTGAATTTTTACACCATCTTAACTCGACAGTTCTGCTTCAAACTCCAACATGAAAACTTGTTAGGAATTAT
>JACEFO010002073.1:0-40494 GCA_015342445.1 Digitaria exilis | reverse complement strand
AGGCTCGCAGCCAAGCTCGAGGGGGCACTTACCCTCGAGACGACGTTCCGTCACGCTCGAGCTCCGCAGCCAAGCTCGAGGGGCACTTACCCTCGAGCCGACGTTCGTCACGCTCGAGGCCTTCGCCCGCCAAGCTCGAGGGCACCTCACCTCTCGAGTGGCGTTCCGACCATTCGAGGCTGGGCAAGCTCGAGCTTGCGGTCAGCTCGAAGCGCCGTAGCGCCTGGTCGAAGTGCCTGGTCCAAGCTCGGAAGTTGTGTCCCACACCTCAGACTCCACTTTTATTTTACCGTTTCGAAGTTCAGTTCGAATTTTTGGAGAAAATTCGAATTAAATCGGAGCTCCACGGGGCATGCTACAGTGCCCCTGGCGCGCGCTGCGCTGGCCGCGAGTCCGGCCGCCATGTGGCCGGCGTGTGGCGCAGCACCGCTGTCGGGTCGCCAAGCCGTGGAGGACGCTAGCGCTTGTCGCTAGCGTTTGTTCCGGCCACTCCGAGCCATCACTTGCGCCGACCGTCGCACTGCGCTCGCGCCGCGGAAGCGCATCATACGGTCGCGCGCCGCATGGGCCGCACGCGCGCTCGCGCCGGCCGAGCGCACTGCAGGCGGGTAGAGGGTCCATTCGCGTCGCGCCAAAGCCTCTCTGAGAGATCTCACTTCATCACGCGATGATCTTTGACGCCCAATGCCGCGCGGTGTGCGCTCTGTTCGAAGCTCGCCGCGCTCAATGGCGACCGCGACAGCCACCCGCTCGCACCGCTCCCCGAGCCGCCAGTGCCCTCCCTTGGCGTTTGCCCAAGCATTCCACGCGCACTCACACCCCTCCTCTCACTCGCTCACTGGCCATTTCCACTTCCCCGCGCTCGCTCGGTCTTCTTCTCCTCGCGCCGCGGCGAACCGTAGCCGAGCTTCTCCGGAGAATTCACCCTCACACTCCACCATTCCCAAGTTCGTCTCCGCCACCGAAGCTAGCCCTCTACTCCAGCTCCTTTTTCCCCCAGTTTCCCCAAGCTATTGTCCTTTCTCCGGCGAGAATTCGTGAATTCCCCCAAATCGCGATTTCGGCCACGGAGAGCAACCCGCACGGTCGCAGCCCACTGACTCCGGAGCCGTCCCGAGGGTCACAAACAACGAGCACGGCCATTGGAGCTCGCGAGCTCCACTGGTGCTCTAGGACCCCTCGAACTACGGCGATATCTCTCTGACCCGAGCTCAACGGCGTAGAACCCGCCGGCGCTGCGCCGCCACCACCTCGTCGCCGGCGCAACTCCGACCAATCCCCGGCCTCCAAACCGTCCCAAGTGAGCCCAGGAGGCTCTTTCCCCCCACTTCCCGAGGACCTAGTTCGCGCGCGTTTGGCCGGCGCAACTCCGGCAGAGCCGAGGGCTTTCTTCATCACGTCTCGTTTTGGTCTAGGGTCTCTGTGCAAAAGTCCAGGGACTCGTTCGCGAAGTTTTGAAAGTTCTAGGGTTCCCTGCGAAAATAGATTCTTAAAACTAGATTTGTTTTTCCCGAATTTGTGAAATCCATTAAAAATCGTACAAAAATCAGAAAAATGCACAAAAATACTCTCTGGATTCGTGAGAGTCTAAACTACAATTCTATTAGACATGTTTATCTTTTGATGAACTGTTTTTGAGCTAAAATTCAAACTATGAAAATGGAAAGTAGTGCACCATTTCAAATCAGAGTGCAGGGTTGAGCTTTGGATTGTTTGTGGTAGTGACTTTGGAACTGTGTGTCCAAAGGGATTAAAATATGAACTGTAGTCAGTTATAATAAAATGTGTTTTCTGTCTTTTTTTGCAGTGCAGAAATTTTAAAATATCTGTGGCATGGGAAAAATCAACCATTTTGTGATCCAGAGGACTTAAACTTGTTAGCACACCTGGTGAAAAATGAAAACTTATTTTTGTCTGATTAGGTTAGAAATGAATAAATTGTGTTTTTGGATAAGGAATTTATTGAGGATACCCAAGGGTTTATTTTGGAGCCACCACTTGGCGAGAGCTCTTGTCTTATTAATGATGGAAAATCGATTATAATAAAAGAATAAACCTTTTTGTAGTTAGTTAGAATAATAATGGAATCTGAAATTCCAGAACAGCCACCCTAAGTTATGCATCTCATGTAGAAGGCGGCCATCCCGGACGGCAATACCACCTCATTCCCGCAGACGAGAAGAAGTCCCGGAGGAAAGGTGCCGGTGCAGGTATCGAGCCAACCCGGAGGCTAACCCCAGTCCGAGCAAGAAGGCAAGCCCCGGAGCATAACCTAACTTTAACCAAATTATGCACTTTGAATTCTCTATGTTTGTGCATTTACGTTCAAGGAGTTGATTGAAATACCTTAGCTGCACATTTCCTAGTACCTATGACTTGCAATACTAGTATGAAAGGATCGATAGGGCATTGCTTTAGGTCCTGTTACAAGTCGAGTGATTCCTGTCACTCGCGAGACATAGGAATTGCTTGTCTTTACTTATGTTGGAATCATAAGGATGAGCGGGCGGATGATAGATGTAGATCTCCCGTCCGTGTATGATAATGATTAAGGTCGAAATGGTGTGGAAAGAGCTGTCAAGTTTTTGAACGTACCACATGCATGCCGATGTATGGGGATCGGTAAGCCCGGTACCAGATTGAGCAGCTAGGACCGATAGCCCATCTTCCTTGGAAACTTTGTTTTCCCCCTGCCGTACACTTGTGGATATATGCGTGAGACTGTGAGTGAAGCAGTAACCTTTATCCTAAGAAATGGACCCGGTTCCGAATTGTGGATCGATGGGAAAGGTTGGGAAATGCTTGTGCCTTTTATAGCAAGCAGAGTATCCGTGTGTGTTGGGTTTCCCCTGGCCAGGTAGCAAAATTCGGTTCGAACTGTCCGCTTCTCGCGGTTAATGAGACTGCTTGACCGCCTGGCTACATTGAGTAACAAGTGAAACTTTGAGATTTATAAACTTGTTCTATGAATTAATTTGTATTGCACCACTTGTATGCTTAGAGAGGATGCTAATCTAGAATGGTTAAATGTACTAGAATATGATGCTAAAACTTGAAAGCAAGGATCTACCTTTAGTTGCTTTTTGGCAACAACCCACCAGCCAAAAGCCTCTCATTGTCTAGATGTCGGTGATATAGATTTCACCCGACGGGTAAGCCTTGCTGAGTATTAGTATACTCAGCCTTGCTTGTGGCATTGATTTACAGTACACCGTTGGATGTCGATGCTTTGTCTTGGCCCGCCCAGGTTCCACCTGGCTGGCACATCGAATGGGTTCCGTCCTCTGCCGAGGATCAGGAGGAGTAGCTTCGTGGCAGGCTTCAGCACGGAGTTATTTGTATCGTTGTTACATTATTTCTTCCGCTGCAATAAACTTTTATTTCCGCTGCAAGACTTTGTACTCTGAATTAAATTGAACTTGGTTGTAATAACTTGTGATACCTATTTGTGTATGTTAATTTGTGGAATGTTGTAATCTCTGGAACTCACCTTCGTGTGGCGTGCTGTTGTTTCGATCGAGAAAGAACGTGGTTAATCGGGTTTAATCCGACGGCGCTCCAGCTTATTCCGGATTAAGTGCCTGACTACTCGGTTAGTGGTCCCGGGGTACTTAACTTGGAATAATTTCGGAGTGGTCCTCCACAGCTGGCATCAGAGCCGAAACAGCGCACCGGAGAGACCAACAAACCTTAAATAAATATTTTTGGAATAAAATTTGCCAACTCGTACTTCCGCCGTGCTTTTCGGTGGAAGGTTGTTATTAAGGACCGTTAAGGATGTTACCTAGAACGTGAAGCCTATGTGGGTTAAGGGATCACGATATGATAGGTGGCAAATAGTAATATTATACTGACTTCCAGCACATTTCATTCGTCATTTACTTTACGCAATGGTGGGCGCAAGGTACGGCGATTGCTGTAACGTACCACGGCACTATATGAAAATATAGTGGCGGCACATAGTCAATACGCTGTGATCGCGTATGAAAATAGAATAGGATTGGTGGGCGCCAAGATACGGCGATTGCTGTAGCGTCCACGGCATCAATATGCAAATATGATGGCGGCACAAAGTCAATACGCTATTTCAGTAGCGTATGAAACTGTCAATATGTTGCTCTGGTGACATATGAACATTGCCCGTTCAATGTTAAACGTTCGGGTGCCACCTCTATAGTGGGTGGTAATGTATGGAGACGCTTTCGTGAGTGCTGGCACGAAAGGTTGATTATACATGCTCTGGAATGGAATTTTCTGCAGGTACACTAACCGCGATTCCGTATGGCTCAACGGTTAGAAAAGTTCGGCTAGTTAATATAGGGAGAGACGGATATTGCCTAGCCACCGGCACTAACTTCGTATGCCAAAAGTTATTGGCACGTGTGTGGTGAGGACGAACAGGCCGCTCATGCATTGCATCTCGCTGAATTAATATCGACTTTTAACACATGACCAAATCGAACCGCTGTCAAAGAAATTGAAATCACAACCCAAAAATCCTGCTGAGAACAATCTGTTTGCACCCTTAATTCGAAACTGAAAACGTTGTCAAACGAAAAAGTGTTCAACACGAAAGTTGTCATAAATATTATGAAGTAAATGCTGGAGAAATTTCAACGAAAATGGTTCAGTAAAATTGGAGTTATGCTAAAAATGGTAACCCCCTGTCTGCTGGAAATTTCTGGGGACAGTGAGATAAAAAAATTTAATTTTTACACCATCTTAACGACAGTTTTGCTCAAACCTCCAACATGAAACTTGTTAGGAATTATTTAAACAATGTCCTGGCCAAATTTGGGGATTTTTGAGCTTGTAGATTTCGAGATGTGTAATTTTTACCACCCTGCATAGAATCTGTTTTTTGCTCTTTGGCACTAACCGGTTCTCACCCTTGCCCCCTTTTCCTTTTGGTTCAGATGGACGCCCTCGCTGACCTGGCTAGCTACCCCAACGACGTGTCTTTCTCTGATTGCTTGGGATGGGAAGGTTCCCTAGCATCTTGTGGTCGGTTCTACAGGCACTTGGCTACCCTACACCGCCGCAGTATGAGAGACTATTATCCGCGACCGAGGTGTGGTTCGTTCCCGTGTGCGTTGGTGGTACACCGTCACCCTCCGTGTCCTAGTTCCCCCACCTGGACGATGGAAGTTCATGGACACCACATGGAGACGACTTGTGAGCTAGCTGCCTTGAATGGCATCAGTTCTTTTTGTGCTCAGAACCAGAGCTTGGTAGAGCACCAGTTGCTTGGGCTGTTTCCACCGACTCAGCCGGATGATCCCCACTGGAATGAGGCGCTACCTTAGCTCTCCTTTGAGGATGGCGGAGAACCCCGTCGCAGCAGCCGCTTTGATGATGAGGTGGATACGGGCGTATCACCGTTTGCAGGCACTTCTTGGACGGTCGCAGAGCGAGATGCTCAACATTGCTATGGACATGTCCGCTCGTGCCCGTGACATAGGGGTTGAGAGGACCTCCTTGTCCATTGAGGTGACCACTAGAGATGCCATGATTGCTGACTTGGAGAGGCAATTGAATGACCTCCACATTGCACACAACAACACCCAAAATGAGTTAGCACAACTAGAGAGGAGCTTGAGGAGGTACATGGTACCTTGGAGCATGCCAATGCTATGCTTGCCGCCCATGACGCTCAGCACCTTCTTGAGCAAGAAGGAGGGAATGGTGAAGGAGAGGCCCCCGATTCCAACATGGACACCGAGGATAACATGCCGTCCCTTCCAGCTCCACCTTCACCTACGGGCAGCGAGGCTACCGCTAACAATTTGGATGATTTTTAGAGTGGTAGTAGCAAGTTTACTCCTCCGCTAGGCCTAGATTTTGGCTTCATGTTGTAATAGGCTAGATGGAGTTGAGCTTCTCCTTTTATCTTTTGGTGCAATGTAAATTAATGGTGTGGTTGTGGTGTAAAACTTGATGAAGTGTAATAGCTGTGTTGAAAACATTCTGCAGCTAACCTTGTTTTAATTATTGATGGGGTTTTCCAATCCTTTCTGGGCTGCGATGTGAACTACAAAGTTGTTTGGAATTTGTCAAACAAAATGATCACCAAATTGCAACCCCATTGGTTAAGCGAAATAAAAATGGCAACCAAAACACTATAGCTCGGCCTGCTGAAAAACAGCAAATGCAGAGAGCTAAAGATTGAATTTTTCGGCTTAGTTCCAGTCCGAATTTGATTCTGAGCCCAACATGAAAGTTGTAGAGCATGAAATTTTCGAGCTACTGACCGAATTGAAGCATTTGACTTGTTTCCTGTCGGGAGATATGATTTTTCTTCCGAACTGCGTGCTGCTGGGTCATTCTGCGCAGTACACTTTAATATATTGTCACGTTCTATCTTGTCATTCATTATGCAAGCTTATGGAATGTGGCTAATACAAGTACCTGCTGCAGATGGCAATCACCCGCAGCGGTCACGACGCTAGTGGCTCCAACGCTAACCAGCAGGGGCCAGAGGGGCAGCAACAGCCACCGCCACCTCCTCCTCCGCAGCAACCTCCGACGTGGCAGCAGCTGTATGCCACGCAAACGGAGATTCTCCGGAACCTGCAGCATCAGCAGCAGATGATGCAGCAGCAGATGCTTCAGCAGGGAGGTCAACGGGCCCCTCAGCCTCAGGTGGCCAGATATGAGGATTTTCTGGCAACGCACCCGCCGATTTTCTCACGAGCTGATGAGCCCTTGGAGGCCGACACCTGGATTCGAGCTATCGAGTCCAAGTTCACCATCCTGGCGACGCCTTGCACCTCCAACCGCAAGGTCGTGTTCGCGGCGCAACAGCTCCGCGGCCCAGCTCTCCTTTGGTGGGAGAACTACCTGGCCCTGCAGCAGGAGGGTCATGTAGTTGAGTGGGATGAGTTCAAGGCTGCATTCAAGGCTCATCACATTCCGGCCGGTCTAGTAGAGCGGAAGCTGAATGAGTTTTTGGCGCTGACCCAGGGTACCCGCACAGTGCTCCGGTACTCCCAGGCCTTCAATGGTCTGTGCCCTTATGCGGGTCATCACGCCGACTCCGACGAGAAGAAGCTAGAGAGGTTCCGACGTGGCCTTAACACCAAGTTAAAGGCACAGTTGGCCACCAACCGTGCTGCCACGTACGGCGATCTCGTGAACCTTGCCATCACCCAGGAAGACGCCAATATGGTGCACAAGGCAGAGAAGAAGAGGAAGACTCCCGCTGGACCGTCAAGCGCGCAGCCACAGAGGTTCCGCTTGGTTCCCCCGGCTGCACCGCAGGGACAGTCCAGGG
The DNA here is from genome assembly GCA_015342445.1 of Digitaria exilis. Taxonomy (NCBI): domain Eukaryota; kingdom Viridiplantae; phylum Streptophyta; class Magnoliopsida; order Poales; family Poaceae; genus Digitaria; species Digitaria exilis. Next base: position 33,221 of record JACEFO010002073.1, on the reverse strand, counting down.
CACCTCAGGGAGGTGGATGGGTTGCTAGGCCGCCACAGCCTAACGCGCCTCGTTTCCCTCCACCGCCGCAGCAGCAGCAAGCACCAAGGCAAAATGCACAGCAGCCAGCTCGCCCTGGAGCCGGCTATCAGTGCTTCAAGTGTGGAAGTAAAGATCATTTTATCAAGGATTGTCCGCAGAACAAGCAGGAAAACCAACGCCCGGGAAATCAGCAAGGCAAGGGCAAGCAGCAGCAGCGTGTGCAAGTTCGGAAAGGACGGCTCAACTACACCAGCTTGGCCGACCTACCCGAGGGAGCCCCAGACATGACTGGTACCTTCCCTATCTGCACTCAACCTGCTGTGATATTGTTTGATTCCGGGGCAACACATAGTTTTATAAGCACAAGATTTCATGTGAAATGCGGATTAAAATCTTACCATACCAAATCATCATACGTGATATCAACTGCGGGAGGTAAAATTGCATCCAACCAAGTCACCCACAAGGTTCCAATCAGGCTGGGAAGTAAAACATTTCCTACTGATTTGATTCTGCTGGGAATGGAAGGAATTGACATTGTGTTAGGAGCCAATTGGATGACTCAACATAAGGTTGTCCTAGATGTTGCGGAACGAGTTGTTGAGATAAACTCGCCTACGCATGGCCCGAGTGTGCTATATCTGCCACAACGGACTTGCGTCGATGCGTGCGCTTACACAATGGTAGAAACCCAACTAAAGGACATTCCGGTGGTATGTGAGTATGCCGATGTATTTCCGGATGACTTACCTGGGATGCCGCCGGATAGAGACATTGAATTCGTGATTGAACTTCAACCTGGCACAGCACCTATATCAAAGAAACCATATAGAATGCCGCCCAATGAATTGGCTGAATTAAAAATTCAACTCCAAGAATTGCTAGATAAGGGTTTCATTCGTCCAAGTGTATCACCTTGGGGATGTCCCGCTATCTTTGTGAAGAAGAAGGACCATTCCTTGAGGTTGTGTATTGATTACCGGCCTCTCAATGCGGTAACTATTAAGAACAAGTATCCGCTTCCCCGTATTGACATCTTGTTTGACCAACTAGCTGGCGCCAGAGTGTTCTCCAAGATTGACCTTCGCTCTGGCTATCACCAAATCAAAATCAGGCCTTGTGACATTCCAAAGACTGCCTTTTCCACACGTTATGGACTTTATGAATTCTTGGTTATGTCTTTTGGACTCACCAATGCCCCGGCCTACTTCATGTACCTCATGAATTCGGTCTTCATGTCAGAGCTAGACAAGTTTGTGGTGGTTTTCATTGACGACATTCTTATATATTCTAAGAATGAGGAAGAGCATGCCGAGCACCTTCGCATTGTTCTTCATAGGTTGAGAGATCACCGGCTCTACGCCAAGTTCTCCAAGTGTGAATTCTGGTTAGAGAGCGTGAAGTTCTTAGGCCACACGGTTTCCAAGGATGGTATATCCGTGGATCCAACCAAAGTGCAAGAGGTGTTGGATTGGCAACCACCTACTTCTGTCCACGAGATTCGGAGTTTTCTGGGTTTAGCCGGTTATTACCGCCGTTTTATTCCGGACTTCTCTCGGATTGCGAAGCCCATGACCGAACTCTTAAAGAAGGGAGTCAAATTCGAGTGGAATGACAAATGTGATGAAGCTTTCCACACCTTGCGAAGACATTTGACTTCAGCCCCAGTTTTGGCTCAGCCCGATTGCACCAAGCCCTATGATGTCTATTGCGATGCATCAGGCACCGGCCTTGGCTGTGTTCTCATGCAAGAGAACCGAGTCATTGCTTATGCTTCTCGAGCACTTCGGCCTCATGAGCAAAACTACCCCACGCATGATCTTGAGTTAGCAGCGGTTATTCATGCTCTCAAGATGTGGAGACACTATTTGATGGGTGTTCCCTGCAACATATACACAGACCACAAGAGCTTCAAATATGTTTTCACTCAGGCACATTTGAATATGAGACAGCGAAGATGGTTGGAGTTAGCAAAGGACTATGACCTTAGTGTGCATTGTCACCCCGGGAAGGCTAATGTAGTTGCGGATGCACTAAGCCGCAAGGCTCGTTGTCATTGTTTTTCCGTGGAGTCCTACGCTGACACCCTGTGTCATGAAATGGCAAAGCTCAATTTGGAGATTGTTCCACACGGGTACTTCAGCCATATTGCAGTGGAACCAACCTTGCACGATCAGATTGTTGTAGCCCAATTAAATGACGCGAGCATTAAAATCCTTAAAAGGAAATTGTCTAAGGAGAAGGTGAAAGAGAAGTACAAGTGTTTCCGGCTAGATGGGCAGGGAGTAATGTGGTTTGGGCATCGCCTCGTGGTGCCTAAAAACACGGAACTCCGGAGGAAGATTATGGATGAGGCACATCTCTCTAAATTTTCTATCCATCCCGGCAGCACCAAAATGTACCAAGATTTGAAACAAAACTTTTGGTGGACTCGGATGAAGCGAGAAATTGCCACATATGTGTCGGAATGTGACACATGCCAGCGGGTTAAGGCCAGCCACTTGAAGGTAGCAGGCACGCTTCAACCTCTACCTATCCCCTCATGGAAATGGGAAGATATAAGCATGGATTTTATTGTCGGACTTCCCAGAACCCCTCAGGGACACGATTCCATTTGGGTAATTGTGGATCGCCTTACTAAGACTGCCCATTTTATTCCAGTCAATACCCTTTATGCTGCTAAGAAGTACGCGGAGATTTATTTGGAGCGGATCGTTTGTCTACATGGGGTACCCAAGACGATAATTTCAGATCGTGGTGCTCCGTTCGTAGCACGCTTTTGGGAACAATTGCAATTATCCCTAGGCACCAAACTGATCCGTAGTTCAGCATATCACCCACAAACCGATGGGCAGACGGAAAGGGTAAATCAAATACTTGAGGATACGCTTCGAGCTTGTGTTATTCATTATGGGAAGAATTGGGAGAAGTGTCTATCCTGGCCGAATTCTCCTATAACAACAGCTACCAAGCGAGTCTCAAAATGGCACCTTTCGAAGCCTTATATGGTAGAAGATGTCGGACCCCGTTGTGTTGGTCCCAGGCAGGCGAGAGGTATGCTTATGGCCCTGACCTTGTAAAGGAAGCAGAGGAAAAGGTTAGAATCATTCGTGAAAATTTGAGAACTGCCCAGTCAAGGCAGAAGAGTTACTTTGATCAACGGCGAAAACCACTTCAGTTTGAAGTTGGTGATCACGTGTATCTTAAAGTCTCCCCGACCAAAGGTGTGCAAAGATTCGGACTAAAAGGAAAGCTTGCACCTCGTTATATCGGCCCGTATGAAATTACTCAGCAATATGGGCCGGTAGCCTATCAAGTGAAGCTTCCCGAAAAACTTTCAGCTGTACACAATGTATTCCATGTTTCTCAACTCAAGAGGTGTCTTCGTGTTCCGACCGAAGTTGTTGAACAAGAGGAACTCTCGGTTGAACCGGATCTCTCTTATGATGAGCATCCCGTTAAGATCCTCGATGAGAAAGAGCGACAAACACGAAGGAAGGGAGTTAAAATGTACAAAGTTCAGTGGAGTCATCACTCCGAAGATGAAGCCACGTGGGAAACCGAGGACTATCTTAGGAAGAATTTCCCCGACATACTTTCATAAGCCGAGGTATTTCTTTTCCCCTCTCTATCTCTAGGTTTAATCGAATCTCAGGACGAGATTCCTTTTAAGGGGGGTAGGCTGTGACATCTCTGATGTCAAAAGACTTAAAAAGTGCAATTAAATCAACGCAACAGGGAATTATGGGTTGAAATTCAAAAAAATCCATCCAAAATTCAATTTTTAATTCAGAAACAAGGGTTGTTTGGACACCCAACTGAAATCTCAAGACTTGGGTGCTGAACTTAAAAATCTCGGACCAAAAGAGTAGTTGTCATCACCTACAGCCCTTCGCGACAACCTCGCCACGGCGTTCGTTCCGCTCGATAACCCTCGAGCGGGGATGTCCGTCACGATCGAGCTATGTCCGTGACGATCGAGCCTAGTCAGTATTGTCCGTGACGATCGAGCTATGTCCGTGACGATCGAGCTATGTCCGTGACGATCGAGCTATGTCCGTCACGATCGAGCCTAGCCAGTAGTTTCCGTCACGATTCGAGGCCGCACGATAGGACCCTCAAGGCCCCGCAGTCCGTCACGCTCGAGGCTCCGCAGCCAAGCTCGAGGGGGCACTTACCCTCGAGCGACGTTCCGTCACGCTCGAGGCTCCGCAGCCAAGCTCGAGGGGGCACTTACCCTCGAGCGACGTTCCGTCACGCTCGAGGCTCCGCAGCCAAGCTCGAGGGGGCACTTACCCTCGAGCGACGTTCCGTCACGCTCGAGGCTCCGCAGCCAAGCTCGAGGGGGCACTTACCCTCGAGCGACGTTCCGTCACGCTCGAGGCTCCGCAGCCAAGCTCGAGGGGGCACTTACCCTCGAGCGACGTTCCGTCACGCTCGAGGCTTCGCAGCCAAGCTCGAGGGGGGCACTCACCCTCGAGTGGCGTTTCCGACCATTCGAGGCTCGGCAAGCTCGAGCTTGCGGTTCAAGCTCGAAGCGCCGTAGCGCCTGGTCGAAGTGCCTGGTCCAAGCTCGAAAGTTGTGTCCCACACCTCAGACCCCAACTTTTAATTTTACCCGTTTCGAAGTTCAGTTCGAATTTTTGGAGAAAATTCGAATTTGGAAATCGGAGCTCCACGGGCATGCTACAGTGCCCCTGGGGCGCGCTGCGCTGGCCGGAGCTCGGCCGCCACGTGGCCGGCGAGCGGCGCAGGCGGCGCTGAGCTGGCCAAGCCGCGGCGGACGCTGGCGCTTGTCGCCTAGCTCTTGTCCGGCCACTCCCGAGCCATCACTTCGCCGCTATCGCCTCGCCTCGCCTCGCGCCGCGGAGCGCCATCATACGGTCGCGCGCCGCCGTGGCCGCACGCGCGCTCGCGCCGCGCCGAGCGCACTGCAGGCGGTAGAATCCGTTCGCGTCGCGCCAAAGCCTCTGCTGAGGATCTCCACTTCATCACGCGATGATCTTTGACGCCCAACCGCGCGTGTGCGCTCTGTTCGAGCTCGCCGCGCCATCAATGGCGACCGCGACAGCCACCCACGCGCTCGCACGCTCCCGAGGCCGCACAGTGCCTCCCTTGCGTGCTCAATCACTCCACCGCGCACTCACACCCCTCCTCTCACTCGCTCAGTTGTCCATTTCCACTTCCCCGCGCTCGCTCGGTCTTCTTCTTCCTCGCGCCGCGCGAACCGAGCCGAGCTTCTCCGAGAAATTCACCCTCCACACTCCACCATTCCCAAGTTCGTCCCGCACGAAGCTAGCCCTCTACTCCAGCTCCATTTCCCCCCCATTTTCCCCAAGCTATTGTCCCTTATCCGGCGAGAATTCGTGATTTCCCCCAAATCGCGACTTTCGGCCGCCGGAGCACCCGCACGTCGAGACCCTACTCCGAGCCGTCCCCGAGGTCAACCGAGCACGCCATTGGCTTCCTCGAGCTCCACTGGTGCTCTAGGACCCCTCGAACCTCGGCGAACGACCCCGAGCTCACCGGCGTAGAAGCCGCGGCGGCCGCGCCGCCACCACCTCGTCGCCGGTGAAACTCCGACCACCCCCGGCCTCCAAACCGTCCCCAAACGACTCGTGGTGAGCCCAGGAAGCTTTTCCCCCACTTCCCCGAGCCTAGTTCGCCGCCGTTTGGCCGGCGCAACTCCGGCGAGAGCCGAGGGCTTTCCTTCATCGTCTTCGTTTGTCTAGGGGTCTCTGTGCAAAAGTCCAGGGACTCGTTCGCGAAGTTTTGAAAGTTCTAGGGTTCCCTGCGAAAATAGACTCTTAAAACTAGATTTGTTTTTCCCGAATCTTGTGAAATCCATTAAAAATCGTACAAAAATCAGAAAAATGCACAAAAATACTCTCTGGATTCGTGAGAGTCTAAACTACAATCTCTATTAGACATGTTTATACTTTTGATGAACTGTTTTTGAGCTAAAATTCAAACTATGAAAATGGAAAGTAGTGCACCATTTCAAATCCAGAGCTCCGCTAGGGTTGAGCTTTGGATATGTTGTGTGTAGTGACTTTGGACAGCTTGTGTCCAAAGGGGACCTAAAAATATGAACTGTAGCTCCAGTTATAAATTAAAATGTGTTTTCTGTCTTTTTGCAGTGCAGAAATCTTTAAAAATAATCTGTGCAGTGAAAAATCACCATTTTGCTCCATAGGACTAAAAACTTGTTAGCACACCTGTGAAAAATGAAAAACTTAATTTTTGCTCTGTTTAGGCTAGCAAATAAATAAATATGTTTTTTTGGATAGGAATTTATTGAGGACTAACCAAGGGTTATTTTGAGCCACCACTTGGCCAGAGCCCTCCTTGTACTTATAACTAGCTTTGGTAGGAAGATTTCCTGAATTGGATGTATTTCTAATTTTATATGAATTTATTTCATTTCCGCAGGCAGCAGATTGAATTAATTTTAATAAATTATGTGTAGCTCAGATTTAGCTAAATTTTGGAGTGAGCTTAACTCATATACTCCAGTAGCTGTCATAAAGTTTATAGATAAAAAATGATGAGCAGAAAAGGAGAAACAAAAATGCGAAGTAATCTAGATGGAAATCGATTTATATAAAAGAATAAACCTTTTTGTAGTTAGTTAGAATAAAATAAATGGAATCTGAAATTCCAGAACAGCCACCCTAAGTTATGCATCTCATGTAGAAGGCGCCATCCCGGACGGCAACTACCACCTCATTCCCGCAGACGAGGAAGAAGTCCCGGAGGAAGGTGCCGGTGCAGGATCGACCAACCCGGAGGCTAACCCCCAGTCCGAGCAAGAAGGCAAGCCCCGGAGCATAACCTAACTTTACCAAATTATGCACTTTGAATTCTCTATGTTTGTGCATTTACGTTCAAGGAGTTGATTGAATACCTTAGCTGCACATTTCCTAGTACCTATGACTTGCAATACTAGTATGAAAGGATCGATAGGGCATTGCTTTAGGTCCGTTACAAGTCGAGTGATTTCCTGTCACTCGCGAGACATAGGAATTGCTTGTCTTTACTTATGTTGGAATCATAAGGATTGACGGGCGGGATGATAGATGTAGATCTCCCGTTCGTGTATGATAATTGATTAAGGTCGAAATGTGTGGAAAGAGCTGTCAAGTTTTTGAACGTACCACATGCATGCCGATGTATGGGGATCGGTAAGCCCGGTACCAGATTGAAGCAGCTAGGGCCGATAGCCATCTCTCCTTGGAAACTTTGTTTTCCCCTACCGTACACTTGTGGATATATGCGTGAGACTGTGAGTGAAGCAGTAAACCTTTATCCTAAGGAAATGGACCCGGTTCCGAATTGTGGATCGATGGGAAAGGTTGGGAAATGCTTGTACCTTTTATAGCATGCAGAGTATCCGTGTGTGTTGGGTTTCCCCTGGCCAGGTAGCACAAATTCGGTTCGAACTGTCCGCTTCTCGCGGTTAATGAGACTGCTTGACCGCCTTGCTACATTGAGTAACAAGTGGAATTATGAGATTTAAGAACTTGTTGTATGAATTAAATTGTATTGCACCACTTGTATGCTTAGAAAGGATGCTAATCTAGAATGGTAAAATTTACTAGAATATGATGCTAAAACTTGAAAGCAAGGACTTACTTTAGTTGCTTTTTGGCAAACAAACCCACTAGCCAAAAGCCCTTCATGGTCTAGATGTTGGTGATGTAGTTTTCACCCGACGGGTAAGCCTTGCTGAGTATTAGTATACTCAGCCTTGCTTGTGGCATTAATTTACAGGTACACCGTTGGATGTCGATGCTTTGTCTTGGCCTACCCAGGTTCCACCTGGCTGGCACATCGAATGGGTTCCGTCCTCTGCCGAGGATCAGGAGGAGTAGCACCGTGGCAGGCTTCAGCATGGTGTTATTTGTGTCGTCGTTAGTTTATTTACTTCCGCTGCAATGAACTATTTTATTTCCGCTGCAAGACTTTGATACTCTGATTTCATTTCAAACTTGGTTTGTAATAACTTGAGATATCTATGTGTGTAATTTAATTTGTGGAATGTTGTAATCTCTGGAACTCACCTTCGTGTGGGCGTGCTGTTGTTTCGATCGAGAAAAGTACGTGGTTTAATCGGGTTTAATCCGACGGCGCTCCAGCTTATTCCGGATTAAGTGCCTGACTACGTGATTAGTGGTCCAAAGGTACTTAACTTGGAATAATTTCGGAGTGGTCCGCCACAGCTGGCATCAGAGCCGAAACAGCGCACCAGAGAGACCAACAAACCTTAAATAAATATTTTTGGAATAAAATTTGCCAACTCGTACTTCCGCCGTGCTTTTCGGTGGAAGGTTGTTGTTAGGACCGCTAAGGATGTTACCTAGAGCGTGAAGCCTATGTGGGTTAAGGGATCACGATATGATAGGTGGCAAATAGTATATTATACTGACTTCCAGCATATTTCATTCTGTCATTTACTTTACGCAATGGTGGGCGCAAGGTACGGCGATTGCTGTAACGTACCACGGCACTATATGAAAATATAGTGGCGGCACATAGTCAATACGCTGTGATGGCGTATGAAAATAGAATAGGATGGTGGGCGCAAGGTACGGCGATTGCTGTAGCGTACCACGGCATCATATGCAAATATGATGGCGGCACAAAGTCAATACGCTATCTCATGAGCGTATGAAACTGTCAATATGTTGCTTTGGTGACATATGAACATTGCCCGTTCAATGTTAAACGTTCGGGTGCCACCTCTATAGTGGGTGGTAATGAATGGAGACGCTTTCGTGAGTGCTGGCACGAAAGGTTGATTATACATGCTCTGGAATGAAATCTTCTGCAGGTACACTAACCGCGAATCCGTATATTGAAACGGTTAGAGAAGTTCGACTAGTTAATATAGGGAGAGACGAATATTGCCTAGCCACCGGCACTAACTTCGTAAGCCAAAAGTTTATTGGCATGTGTGTTGGCGAGAACGAATAGGCCGCTCATGCTTTGCATCTCACCGAATTAATATCGAATACTAATAAGTGACCAAATCGAACCGCCGTCAAAGGAATTGAAATCACAACCCAAAAATCCTGCTGAGAACAATCTGTTTGCACCCTTAATTCGAAACTGAAAACTTTGTCGAACGAAAAAGTGTTCAACACGAAAGTTGTCATAAATATTATGAAGTAAATGCTGGAGAAATTTCAACGAAAATGGTTCAGTAAAATTGGAGTTATGCTAAAAATGGTAACCCCCTGTTTGCTGGAAATTTCTGGGGACAGTGAGATAAAAATTGAATTTTTACACCATCTTAACGACAGTTTCTGCTCAAACCTCCAACATGAAACTTGTTAGGAATTATTTAAACAATGTCCTGGCCAAATTTGGGAATTTGTGAGCTTGTAGATTTCGAGTTTTGTAATTTTTACCACCCTGCACAGAATCTGTTTTTGCTCTTTGGCACTAACCGGTTCTCACCCTTGCCCCTTTTTCTTTTGGTTCAGATGGACGCCCTCGCTGACCTGGCTAGCCACCCCAACGACGTGTCCTTCTCTGATTGCTTGGGATGGGAAGGTTTCCCTAGCATCTTGTGGTCGGTTCTACAGGCACTTGGCTACCCTACACCGCCACAGTATGAGAGGACTATCATCCGAGACCGCGGTGTGACTCGTTCCCGTGTGCGTTTGGTGGTCTATCGCCACCCGCCGTGTCCTAGTTCCCCCACCTGGACGGTGGAAGTTCACGGGCACCACATGGAGACGACGTGTGAGCTAGCTGCCTTAAATGGCATTAGCTCCTTTGTGACTCAGAAGCAAGAGTTGGTTGAGCACCAGTTACTGGGTTTATTCCCACCGACTCAGCCGGATGATCCCCACTGGATGAGACGCTACCTTAGCTCCCCTTTGAGGATGGCGGAGAATCCCGTCGCTGCAGCCGCTTTGATGATGAGGTGGATACGGGCGTATCACCGTTTGCAGGCACTTCTTGGACGGTCGCAGAGCGAGATGCTCAACATTGCTATGGACATGTCCGCTCGCGCCCGTGACATAGGGGTTGAGAGGACCTCTTTGTCCATTGAGGTGACCACTAGAGATGCCATGATTGCTGACTTGGAGAGGCAATTGAATGACCTCCAGATTGCACACAACAACACCCAGAATGAGTTAGCACAAACTAGAGATGAGCTTGAGGAGGTACATGGTACCTTGGAGCATGCAAATGCTATGCTTGCCGCCCATGACGCTCAGCACCTTCTTGAGCAAGAAGGAGGGAATGGTGAAGGAGAGGCCCCCGATTCCGACATGGACACCGAGGATAACATGCCGTCCCTTCCAGCTCCACCTTCACCTATGGGCAGCGAGGCTACCGCTAACAATTTGGATGATTTTTAGAGTGGTAGTAGCAAGTTTACTCCTCCGCTAGGCCTAGATTTTGGCTTCATGTTGTAATAGGCTAGATGGAGTTGAGCTTCTCCTTTTATCTTTTGGTGGCAATGTAAATTAATGGTGTGGTTGTGGTGTAAAACTTGATGAAGTGTAATAGCTGTGTTGAAAACATTCTGCAGCTAACCTTGTTTTAATTATTGATGGGTTTTCCAATCCTTTCTGGGCTGTGATGTGAACTACAAAGTTTTTTGGAATTTGTCAAACAAAATGATCACCAAATTGCAACCCCATTGGTTAAGCGAAATAAAAATGGCAACCAAAACACTATAGCTCGGCCTGCTGAAAAACAGCAAATGCAGAGAGCTAAAGATTGAATTTTTCGGCTTAGTTCCAGTCCGAATTTGATTCTGAGCCCAACATGAAAGTTGTAGAGCATGAAATTTTCGAGCTACTGACCGAATTGGAGCATTTGACTTGTTTCCTGTCGGGAGATATGATTTTTCTTCCAAACTGCGTGCTGACTTGCCATTCTGCGCAGTACACTTTAATATATTGTCACGTTCTATCTTGTCATTCATTATGCAAGCTTATGGAATGTGGCTAATACAAGTACCTACTGCAGATGGCAATCACCCGCAGCGGTCACGACGCTAGTGGCTCCAACGCTAACCAGCAGGGGCCAGAGGGGTAGCAACAGCCACCGCCACCTCCTCCTCCGCAACAACCTCCGACGTGGCAGCAGCTGTATGCCACGCAAACGGAGATTCTCCGGAACCTGCAGCATCAGCAGCAGATGATGCAGCAGCAGATGCTTCAGCAGGGAGGTCAACGGGCCCCTCAGCCTCAGGTGGCCAAATATGAGGATTTTCTGGCAACGCACCCGCCGATTTTCTCACGAGCTGATGAGCCCTTGGAGGCCGACACCTGGATTCGAGCTATCGAGTCCAAGTTCACCATCCTGGCGACGCCTTGCACCTCCAACCGCAAGGTCGTGTTCGCGGCGCAACAGCTCCGCGGCCCAGCTCTCCTTTGGTGGGAGAACTACCTGGCCCTGCAGCAGGAGGGTCATGTAGTTGAGTGGGATGAGTTCAAGGCTGCATTCAAGGCTCATCACATTCCGGCCGGTCTAGTAGAGCGAAAGCTGAATGAGTTTTTGGCGCTGACCCAGGGTACCCGCACAGTGCTCCAGTACTCCCAGGCCTTCAATGGTCTGTGCCCTTATGTGGGTCATCACGCCGACTCCGACGAGAAGAAGCTAGAGAGGTTCCGACGTGGCCTTAACACCAAGTTGAAGGCACAGTTGGCCACCACCCGTGCTGCCACGTACGGCGATCTCGTGAACCTTGCCATCACCCAGGAAGACGCCAATGTGGTGCACAAGGCGGAGAAGAAGAGGAAGACTCCCGCTGGACCGTCGAGCGCGCAGCCACAGAGGTTCCGCTTGGTTCCCCCGGCTGCACCGCAGGGACAGTCCAGGGCACCTCAGGGAGGTGGATGGGTTGCTAGGCCGCCACAGCCTAACGCGCCTCGTTTCCCTCCACCGCCGCAGCAGCAGCAAGCACCAAGGAAAAATGCACAGCAGCCAGCTCGCCCTGGAGCCGGCTATCAGTGCTTCAAGTGTGGAAGTAAAGATCAATTTATCAAGGATTGTCCGCAGAACAAGCAGCAAAACCAACGCCCGGGAAATCAGCAAGGCAAGGGCAAGCAGCAGCAGCGTGTGCAAGTTCGGCAAGGACGGCTCAACTACACCACCTTGGCCGACTTACCCGAGGGAGCCCCAGACATGACTGGTACTTTCCCTATCTGCACTCAACCTGCTGTGATATTGTTTGATTCCGGGGCAACACATAGTTTTATAAGCACAAGGTTTCATGTGAAATGCGGATTAAAATCTTACCATACCAAATCATCTTATGTGATATCAACTGCGGGAGGTAAACTTTCATCCAACCAAGTCACCCGAAAAGTTCCAATCAGGCTGGGAAGTAAAACATTTCCTACTGATTTGATTCTGCTGGGTATGGAAGGAATTGACATTGTGTTAGGAGCGAATTGGATGACTCAACATAAGGTTGTGCTAGATGTTGCGGAACGAGTTGTTGAGATAAACTCGCCTACGCATGGCCCGAGTGTGCTATATCTGCCACAACGGACTCGCGTCGATGCGTGTGCTTATGCAATGGTAGAAACCCAACTAAAGGACATTCCGGTGGTATGTGAGTATGCCGATGTATTTCCGGATGACTTACCTGGGATGCCGTCGGATAGAGACATTGAATTCGTGATTGAACTTCAACCTGGCACAACACCTATATCAAAGAGACCATATAGAATGCCGCCCAATGAATTGGCTGAATTAAAAATTCAACTCCAAGAATTGCTAGATAAGGGTTTCATTCGTCCAAGTGTATCACCTTGGGGATGTCCCGCTATCTTTGTGAAGAAGAAGGACCATTCCTTGAGGTTGTGTATTGATTACCGGCCTCTCAATGCGGTAACTATTAAGAACAAGTATCCGCTTCCCCGTATTGACATCTTGTTTGACCAACTAGCTGGCGTCAGAGTGTTCTCCAAGATTGACCTTCGCTCTGGCTATCACCAAATCAAAATCAGGCCTTGTGACATTCCAAAGACTGCCTTTTCCACACGTTATGGACTTTATGAGTTCTTGGTTATGTCTTTTGGACTCACCAATGCCCCGGCCTACTTCATGTACCTCATGAATTCGGTCTTCATGTCAGAGCTAGACAAGTTTGTGGTGGTTTTCATTGACAACATTCTTATATATTCTAAGAATAAGGAAGAGCATGCCGAGCACCTTCGCATTGTTATTCAAAGATTGAGAGATCACCGGCTCTACGCCAAGTTCTCCAAGTGTGAATTCTGGTTAGAGAGCGTGAAGTTCTTAGGCCACACGGTTTCCAAGGATGGTATATCCGTGGATCCAACCAAAGTGCAAGAGGTGTTGGATTGGCAACCACCTACTTCTGTCCACGAGATTCGGAGTTTTCTGGGTTTAGCCGCTTATTATCGCCGTTTTATTCCGGACTTCTCTCGGATTGCGAAGCCCATGACCGAACTCTTAAAGAAGGGAGTCAAATTCGAGTGGAATGACAAATGTGATGAAGCTTTCCACACCTTGCGAAGACATTTGACTTCAGCCCCAGTTTTGGCTCAGCCCGATTGCACCAAGCCCTATGATGTCTATTGCGATGCATCAGGCACCGGCCTTGGCTGTGTTCTCATGCAAGAGAACCGAGTCATTGCTTATGCTTCTCGAGCACTTCGGCCTCATGAGCAAAACTACCCCACGCATGATCTTGAGTTAGCAGCGGTTATTCATGCTCTCAAGATGTGGAGACACTATTTGATGGGTGTTCCCTGCAACATATACACAGACCACAAGAGCTTCAAATATGTTTTCACTCAGGCACATTTGAATATGAGACAGCGAAGATGGTTGGAGTTAGCAAAGGACTATGACCTTAGTGTGCATTGTCACCCCGGGAAGGCTAATGTAGTTGCGGATGCACTAAGCCGCAAGGCTCGTTGTCATTGTCTTTCCGTGGAGTCCTACGCTGACACCCTGTGTCATGAAATGGCAAAGCTCAAATTGGAGATTGTTCCACACGGGTATTTCAGCCGTATTGCAGTGGAACCAACCTTGCACGATCAGATTGTTGTAGCCCAATTAAATGACGCGAGCATTAAAATCCTTAAAAGGAAATTGTCTAAGGAGAAGGTGAAAGAGAAGTACAAGTGTTTCCGGCTAGATGGGCAGGGAGTAATGTGGTTTGGGCATCGCCTCGTGGTGCCTAAAAACACGGAACTCCGGAGGAAGATTATGGATGAGGCACATCTCTCTAAATTTTCTATCCATCCCGGCAGCACCAAAATGTACCAAGATTTGAAACAAGACTTTTGGTGGACTCGAATGAAGCGAGAAATTGCCACATATGTGTCGGAATGTGACACCTGCCAGCGGGTTAAGGCCAGCCACTTGAAGGTAGCAGGCACGCTTCAACCTCTACCTATTCCCTCATGGAAGTGGGAAGACATAAACATGGATTTTTTTGTTGGACTTCCCAGAACCCCTCAGGGACACGATTCCATTTGGGTAATTGTGGATCGCCTTACTAAGACTGCCCATTTTATTCCAGTCAATACCCTTTATGCTGCTAAGAAGTACGCGGAGATTTATTTGGAGCGGATCGTTTGTCTACATGGGGTACCCAAGACGATAATTTCATATCGTGGTGCTCCGTTCGTAGCACGCTTTTGGGAACAGTTGCAATTATCCCTAGGCACCAAACTGATCCGTAGTTCAGCATATCACCCACAGACCGATGGGCAGACGGAAAGGGTAAATCAAATACTTGAGGATATGCTTCGAGCTTGTGTTATTCATTATGGGAAGAATTGGGAGAAGTGTCTATCCCTGGCCGAATTCTCCTATAACAACAGCTACCAAGCAAGTCTTAAAATGGCACCTTTCGAAGCCTTATATGGTAGAAGATGTCGGGCCCCGTTGTGTTGGTCCCAGGCAGGCGAGAGGTATGCTTATGGCCCTGACCTTGTAAAGGAAGCAGAGGAAAAGGTTAGAATCATTCGTGAAAATTTGAGAACTGCCCAGTCAAGGCAGAAGAGTTACTTTGATCAACGGCGAAAACCACTTCAGTTTGAAGTTGGTGATCACGTGTATCTTAAAGTCTCCCCGACCAAAGGTGTGCAAAGATTCGGACTAAAAGGAAAGCTTGCACCTCGTTATATCGGCCCGTATGAAATTACTCAGCAATATGGGCCGGTAGCCTATCAAGTGAAGCTTCCCGAAAAACTCTCAGCTGTACACGATGTATTTCATGTTTCTCAACTTAAGAGGTGTCTACGTGTTCCGACCGAAGTTGTTGAACAAGAGGAACTCTCGGTTGAACCGGATCTCTCTTATGATGAGCATCCCGTTAAGATCCTCGACGAGAAAGAGCGACAAACATGAAGGAAGGGAGTTAAAATGTACAAAGTTCAGTGGAGTCATCACTCCGAAGATGAAGCCACGTGGGAAACCGAGGACTATCTTAGGAAGAATTTCCCTGACATACTTTCATAAGCCGAGGTATTTCTTTTCCCCTCTCTATCTCTAGGTTTAATCGAATCTCGGGACGAGATTCCTTTTAAGGGGGGTAGGCTGTGACATCTCTGATGTCAAAAGAATTAAAAAGTGCAATTAAAATCAATGCAACAGGGAATTGGGTTGAAATTCAAAAATTCGTCAAAAATTCAATTATAATTCAAAAACAAGGGTTGTTTGGCACCCAACTGAAATCTAAAAATCTCGGACCAAAAGAGTAGTTGTCATCACCAACAGCCCTTCGCGACAACCTCGCCACGGCGTTCGTTCCGCTCGATAACCCTCGAGCGGGGATGTCCGTCACGATCGAGCTACGTCCGTGACGATCGAGCCTAGTCAGTATTGTCCGTGACGATCGAGCTATGTCCGTGACGATCGAGCTATGTCCGTGACGATCAAGCTATGTCCGTCACGATCGAGCCTAGCCAGTAGTTTCCGTCACGATTCGAGGCCGCACGATAGGACCCTCGAGGCCCCGACGTTCCGGCACGCTCGAGGCTCCGCAGCCAAGCTCGAGGACTCACCCTCGAGCGACGTTCCGGCGCGCTCGAGGCTCCGCAGCCAAGCTCGAGGACTTACCCTCGAGCGACGTTCCGTCACGCTCGAGGCTCCGCAGCCAAGCTCGAGGGGGCACTTACCCTCGAGCGACGTTCCGTCACGCTCGAGGCTTCGCAGCCAAGCTCGAGGGGGGGCACTCACCCTCGAGTGGCGTTTCCGACCATTCGAGGCTCGGCAAGCTCGAGCTTGCGGTTCAAGCTCGAAGCGCCGTAGCGCCTGGTCGAAGTGCCTGGTCCAAGCTCGAAAGTTGTGTCCCACACCTCAGACCCCAACTTTTAATTTTACCCGTTTCGAAGTTCAGTTCGAATTTTTGGAGAAAATTCGAATTTGAAATCGGAGCTCCACGGGCATGCTACAGTGCCCCTGGCGCGCGCTGCGCTGGCCGGAGCTCGGCCGCCACGTGGCCGGCGAGCGGCGCAGGCGGCGCTGAGCTGGCCAAGCCGCGGCGGACGCTGGCGCTTGTCGCCTAGCTCTTGTCCGGCCACTCCCGAGCCATCACTTCGCCGCTGTCGCCTCGCCTCGCCTCGCGCCGCGGAGCGCCATCATACGGTCGCGCGCCGCCGTGGCCGCACGCGCGCTCGCGCCGCGCCGAGCGCACTGCAGGCGGTAGAGTCCATTCGCGTCGCGCCAAAGCCTCTGCTGAGGATCTCCACTTCATCACGCGATGATCTTTGACGCCCAACCGCGCGTGTGCGCTCTGTTCGAGCTCGCCGCGCCATCAATGGCGACCGCGACAGCCACCCACGTGCTCGCACGCTCCCGAGGCCGCACTGTGCCACTCTCGCGTGCCCAAGCACTCCACCGCGCACTCCCACCCCTCCTCTCACTCGCTCACTTGGCCATTTCCACTTCCCCGCGCTCGCTCGGTCTTCTTCTTCCTCGCGCCGCGCGAACCGAGCCGAGCTTCTCCGAGAAATTCACCCTGCACACTCCACCATTCCCAAGTTCGTCCCGCACGAAGCTAGCCCTCTACTCCAGCTCCATTTTCCCCCACTTTCCCCTAGCTATTGTCCTTTCTCCGGCGAGAATTTGAGATTTCCCCCAAATCGCGAATTCCGGCCACCGGAGCACCCGCACATCGAGCCCCTACTCCGAGCCGTCCCCGAGGTCAACCGAGCACGCCATTGGCTTCCTCGAGCTCCACTGGTGCTCTAGGACCCCTCGAACCTCGGCGAACGACCCCGAGCTCACCGGCGTAGAAGCCGCGGCGGCCGCGCCGCCACCACCTCGTCGCCGGCGAAACTCCGACCATCCCCGGCCTCCAAACCGTCCCCAAACGACTCGTGGTGAGCCCAGGAAGCTTTTCCCCCACTTCCCCGAGCCTAGTTCGCCGCCGTTTGGCCGGCGCAACTCCGGCGAGAGCCGAGGGCCTTTCTTCATCGTCTTCGTTTGTCTAGGGGTCTCTGTGCAAAAGTCCAGGGACTCGTTCGTGAAGTTTTGAAAGTTCTAGGGTTCCCTGCGAAAATAGATTCTTAAAACTAGATTGTTTTTCCCAAATCTTGTAAAAAAACATTAAAAATCGTACAAAAATCAGAAAAATGCACAAAAATACTCTCTGGATTTGTGAGAGTCTAAACTACAATCTCTATTAGACATGTTTATAGTTTTGATGAACTGTTTTTGAGCTAAAATTCAAACTATTAAAATGGAAAGTAGTGCACCATTTCAAATCCAGAGCTCCGCTAGGGTTGAGCTTTGGATATGTTGTGTATAGTGACTTTGGACAGCTTGTGTCCAAAGGGGACCTAAAAATATGAACTGTAGCTCCAGTTATAAATTAAAATGTGTTTTCTGTCTTTTTGCAGTGCAGAAATCTTTAAAAATAATCTGTGTAGTGAAAAATCACCATTTTGCTCCAGAGGACTAAAAACTTGTTAGCACACCTGTGAAAAATGAAAAACTTAATTTTTGCTCTGTTTAGGCTAGCAAATAAATAAATATGTGTTTTTGGATAGGAATTTATTGAGGACTAACCAAGGGTTATTTTGAGCCACCACTTGGCCAGAGCCCTCCTTGTACTTATGACTAGCTTTGGTAGGAAGATTATCTGAATTGGATGTATTTCCAATTTTATATGAATTTATTTCATTTCCGCAGGCAGCAGATTGAATTAATTTTAATAAATTATGTGTAGCTCAGATTTAGCTAAATTTTGGAGTGACCTTAACTCTTATACTCCAGTAGCTGTCATAAAGTTTATAGATAAAAATGATGAGCAGAAAAGGAGAAACAAAAATGCGAAGTAATCTAGATGGAAATCGATTTATATAAAAGAATAAACCTTTTTGTAGTTAGTTAGAATAAAATAAATGGAATCTGAAATTCCAGAACAGCCACCCTAAGTTATGCATCTCATGTAGAAGGCGCCATCCCGGACGGCAACTACCACCTCATTCCCGCAGACGAGGAAGAAGTCCCGGAGGAAGGTGCCGGTGCAGGATCGACCAACCCGGAGGCTAACCCCCAGTCCGAGCAAGAAGGCAAGCCCCGGAGCATAACCTAACTTTACCAAATTATGCACTTTGAATTCTCTATGTTTGTGCATTTACGTTTCAAGGAGTTGATTGAATACCTTAGCTGCACATTTCCTAGTACCTATGACTTGCAATACTAGTATGAAAGGATCGATAGGGCATTGCTTTAGGTCCGTTACAAGTCGAGTGATTTCCTGTCACTCGCGAGACATAGGAATTGCTTGTCTTTACTTATGTTGGAATCATAAGGATTGACGGGCGGGGTGATAGATGTAGATCTCCCGTCCGTGTATGATAATTGATTAAGGTCGAAATGTGTGGAAAGAGCTGTCAAGTTTTTGAACGTACCACATGCATGCCGATGTATGGGGATCGGTAAGCCCGGTACCAGATTGAAGCAGCTAGGGCCGATAGCCATCTCTCCTTGGAAACTTTGTTTTCCCCTGCCTTACACTTGTGGATATATGCGTGAGACTGTGAGTGAAGCAGTAAACCTTTATCCTAAGGAAATGGACCCGGTTCCGAATTGTGGATCGATGGGAAAGGTTGGGAAATGCTTGTACCTTTTATAGCAAGCAGAGTATCCGTGTGTGTTGGGTTTCCCCTGGCCAGGTAGCACAAATTCGGTTCGAACTGTCCGCTTCTCGCGGTTAATGAGACTGCTTGACCGCCTTGCTACATTGAGTAACAAGTGGAATTATGAGATTTAAGAACTTGTTGTATGAATTAAATTGTATTGCACCACTTGTATGCTTAGAAAGGATGCTAATCTAGAATGGTAAAATTTACTAGAATATGATGCTAAAACTTGAAAGCAAGGACTTACTTTAGTTGCTTTTTGGCAAACAAACCCACTAGCCAAAAGCCCTTCATGGTCTAGATGTTGGTGATGTAGTTTTCACCCGACGGGTAAGCCTTGCTGAGTATTAGTATACTCAGCCTTGCTTGTGGCATTAATTTACAGGTACACCGTTGGATGTCGATGCTTTGTCTTGGCCTACCCAGGTTCCACCTGGCTGGCACATCGAATGGGTTCCGTCCTCTGCCGAGGATCAGGAGGAGTAGCACCGTGGCAGGCTTCAGCATGGTGTTATTTGTGTCGTCGTTAGTTTATTTACTTCCGCTGCAATGAACTATTTTATTTCCGCTGCAAGACTTTGATACTCTGATTTCATTTCAAACTTGGTTTGTAATAACTTGAGATATCTATGTGTGTAATTTAATTTGTGGAATGTTGTAATCTCTGGAACTCACCTTCGTGTGGGCGTGCTGTTGTTTCGATCGAGAAAAGTACGTGGTTTAATCGGGTTTAATCCGACGGCGCTCCAGCTTATTCCGGATTAAGTGCCTGACTACGTGATTAGTGGTCCAAAGGTACTTAACTTGGAATAATTTCGGAGTGGTCCGCCACAAAATGGACCCGGTTCCGAATTGTGGATCGATGGGAAAGGTTGGGAAATGCTTGTGCCTTTTACAGCAAGCAGAGTATCCGTGTGTGTTGGGTTTCCCCTGGCCAGGTAGCAAAATTCGGTTCGAACTGTCCGCTTCTCGCGGTTAATGAGACTGCTTGACCGCCTGGCTACATTGAGTAACAAGTGAAACTTTGAGATTTATAAACTTGTTCTATGAATAAATTTGTATTGCACCACTTGTATGCTTAGAGAGGATGCTAATCTAGAATGGTTAAATGTACTAGAATATGATGCTAAAACTTGAAAGCAAGGATCTACCTTTAGTTGCTTTTTGGCAAACAAACCCACCAGCCAAAAGCCTCTCATTGTCTAGAAGTCGGTGATATAGATTTCACCCGACGGGTAAGCCTTGCTGAGTATTAGTATACTCAGCCTTGCTTGTGGCATTGATTTACAGGTACACCGTTGGATGTCGATGCTTTGTCTTGGCCTGCCCAGGTTCCACCTGGCTGGCACATCGAATAGGTTCCGTCCTCTGCCGAGGATCGGGAGGAGTAGCTTCGTGGCAGGCTTCAGCACGGAGTTATTTGTATCGTCGTTAGATTATTTTCTTCCGCTGCAATGAAACTTTTATTTCCGCTGCAAGACTTTGTACTCTGAATTAAATTTGAACTTGGTTGTAATAACTTGTGATACCTATTTGTGTATGTTAATTTGTGGAATGTTGTAATCTCTGGAACTCACCTTCGTGTGGGCGTGCTGTTGTTTCGATCGAGAAAGAACGTGGTTAATCGGGTTTAATCCGACGGCGCTCCAGCTTATTCCGGATTAAGTGCCTGACTACTCGGTTAGTGGTCCCGGGGTACTTAACTTGGAATAATTTCGGAGTGGTCCGCCACACACAGCATCAGGCATCTTCTGCAATGCCTCCACAAGAAACTCGAGGCTGCCAAAATGGATGGTCGCGCCGAGCCAGAGCCCGTGGTCACCAGGACTAGCTATCTCGCACCGGGTGTGGACGGAGACGAAGATGTGCGAAGACCACTACCTAGCACGCCAACTGTCGACGGGTGGTTCATGGGGTACCTCTCACCGGTGAGTGTTGATCCTAGATCTGCACGTCATGCTGGAGAATGGTTCAAGACACGCAAGACACAAGGTTTATATGGGTTCAGGATGAATCCCTACATCTAGTTTGGGGTCTCCGGTTCTATTGCTATCTTGGGTGCAGGTTACAACAAAGGTTGGTTCAAGCCTTAGATGTCAAGTGCGTGTAGGGGACTAAGTGTTCTAGAGATCAAATCCACTCACAGGAGGGGTGCCTTCCCTTTTATAGGTGAAAGGGAGGACTCCGTACACAGTTTGTTACAAAACTACCATTGGGAGCCGGCACCCCTGATGGTTACCACTTGTCTACTGAGTGCGTCTTGGCGACTCGTGCTCTGGCCGACGCGTGTCCTTTTCTGGTTCGTGGGCAGCTTCCTGGTAGCTTCCTTCCAGCAATATTCCTGTATGCAAGGTGACCGAGCAGCTTTTCTAGGTGTCAGGCCTGCTTAGCCTGTCGGGCGATGTCAGGAGGAAGCGTTGGCCGCACGCTTCCTTTCTTCCTGGGCCAAGCCTCAATTGGACTTCAGCCCAATAGCGCAACCTTTCTCTCCCTACCGTGGCCTCGGGGTCGGGCGGGATGGAGCGGCCTCGCCCGGGGTCAGGCCCTTACGGCGCGGAAGGCCCTGGGTCGGGTGGGATGGAAGTCCCCAACCCCCGACTCTGTCGAGCATGCCGGGGGTGGGACGGGACAAAGGTGCCCGATCCAAGGGTATGCACAGTATTCTTGCCTTTCATCAGAGTCCGTTCCGTTCTTGTGCCGTCAGTGGGCCCCGTGTCTGTGGGTCCCCCTAATCCATGACTCTCACAGTGGCCCCCGACCTTGTGAAAGAGTAGGAGACTCGTTTGCGAGGTCCCTTTCGTCCTCTGAGGGACTTTGGTTATGGGAAATTCTTGCGATACTATTTGTCGTCCCTTCGTGGGCCTCAAGATGTGGGCGCGATCGATGGAATGCCTTGATGGTTGAACCATGGTGCCCGGCGAGCTATTAGCGGGTGATTTGAGCAAGGCCCAGACCCTCTTCGCGAGGGGTCGGCGGAGGGTTCGCACACCCGATCTCATGAACCCCGAGTGGACTGGTCCCACGTGGTTCTTGCACCCGTTTGCTGGGACGCAAGGGCTCGTTGCCTTTCTACGATGCTAAACTAGGATCCGGCCTGCACTACCGTGCCTCAGAGCTCAGACGCATGGACTAAAGTCTTTATTAAGGCCATTCACTTGACCACTCGATCAGACCCCACCCCTCACTCTAGTTTTAGTCAAGGTGACCGTTTGTACCCTCCGTGCTCATGGCCCTCTACGAGGGCTACCTCAGGATCGACCCTTGCTTCAACCTCTTCCTGTACCTCTTCAAGGCGGCGCTGGTGCAGCTGAGGTTGGGCGTGGCACCATGGGGATTCTTCTCGCTTCAGATGAAGCAATCCTGGGTCAGCCGGTACCTTTATGCAAAACCTTTTGAAGCCGAATAGTCTTACTCTAGTCGAGGGGAGGCGAGGCCTGCCGTGTTGCTGATTCTGTATGAACATATTCTCACCCAACTTCCTCTCTGTCTTCCTTATTTTAAAGGCTTGAGTATTTAGGCTGACTTTCTTTGTCCTTTTGCGGCAGAACCATGATCGAATCGAAGCTAAGACCATTGCTGTGCTTGAAGCCTGCTTGGCTACACGCTCGAAGCCTTCTTCTTCTTCGAAGGGTCCCAAATCTCTAGGGGATCGCGAAGGTGACGAAGAATAGGGGGTCGGTGAAGACATCCCCGTCAAAGACCCAGACCGTGAGGCGTAGGGTGGGGATGGTGCTGCCGCTCCCATCAACGACGAGTACATCATGAACGAGCTTCTAGGGGGGCGAGGATGTAGATGGAAGGAGGAATCATGCTTTCCATTGATTCATTCTGAGTTTCAATGAGTGAAGAGAAAGTGTTAGCCACCCGGAATCCAAGGTATGAGGGAAAGCTTTGAAATAATTCTTATGCACACTTTGATTACATGACCATAGGCTTTGCTTGATCCTCCAGACTTAAGTTTACCGTTTTCTAGGGACTAGCAAAGTCAAGGTGTGGGAGTGTGTTGGCAGCCACTATATGCCACTTTTGGCCGCCAACCTTTTCAAATAATGATGGAACTTTAGTGATGCAAACATAATATTTTATTTAAACTAATGAGTTCCATGAGTTTTGTGTCCCAACATGTTTTGCAGGAACTATATGTAATATAGTAGACAAATACAATTATTTGTGAAGTATAAGTTGAGGCCATACAAATGAATGTTCATTCTGGAAATGTCGAAAAAAGCGACACTTGGACATGGTGCAAAAAGTTACACAATCACATATTTGACAGCACCATGTTGAAGGGCTCTCCGAGATGATCGAAATGAACACTTGGATCACCTAATTTGGAGTTGAACAGAAAAGTTATGCCACCCAAAAGATCACCGGCGCAGCCTGGCTGGCTGGCTGGCCGGGCGGCCAGCCACAGAGGCCGTTTGGGCCCAACTTTCACCTGCATGCTGAGGAACACATGTGCAAGTCAACTCCATAGGCACTTCACTAGGAGTTTGGTCAGATATCGTCGTGCTAAACTCTCGGCCATCTTCACGGTGCTTGGCATCTCCCTCTTGTTGGCTAGGATGTCCTTTAAAGAGCGGGAGTATGTCGGCAAATGGAGCGCGTCCAATAGCGGCATGTTGATGTTCAACCTACGGACCACTTCAACAAACTTTTTGAGGTGCTCATCCATTTTACCTTTGTTGTAGTGCAGCCTCAGAGGTAGAACTCTCGTGTCATCATCTTCTATCTCAAACTCTGGCTCTATGGCCTCTATCTCTGACATAGGGGTAGGCACTTTCTCATTTGTAGCTATCTCCGCTTCAACTCTAGGCTTGATATTTCTTGCCCCGACCGCTTGCGTAGGTTCTTCGGTCTCCTTTCCCGAGCGAGTTCGGATTGCCTTAGCCGATGCCGCTCCTTGAGGTTGTTCCGGCAACTTTCCTTCATTGCTAGGGAGGCACGAAGCGAGTTGAGACACTTGCGTCTCTAGCATCTTCATCATGTTGAGCACTTGTTGGTTAGAACTCCCGACCTCCATCACCTTGCCATCAATGTTCTCTAGGATCTTGTCCATGGTCTTAAACTTGGTGAAGGTCTCCTTGTTGATCTTGCCTTGCTCTTCCATGAAGTCCTTCAAGTGTATACAAAGAGCACCACATTTTGTATGGAAGAGCTACCATTAAATTGGGGTCTACCTTACCCATAGTGAAAGTTGAGGACGGGGGCCATTCTCCCTTCTTCATGTAGTCGAGCATCTTAGCCTCCTCCAGACAATTCTTCCCAACGTGGCCAAACTCACCGCACTCTTCACAAGCAGACATAGCCTCGACCGCCTTCAAGTTGATGGCGTGTGCATTCTTCTTGTCCGTCTCCATCTTCTCCAATCTTTTCATGAGCAAGTCAATCTTGCCTTCAAGTAGCTCCTCATGCTCTACTCGTAGAACTCCCGTCACGTTCCCCACGGGCATGGCCGGGATGAGGCGCCCCAAAGCCACCCATGTGTCGTTGTCCGCCACCTTCTTGAATGGCTTGAGTGCTTGAGTTGGGGTAAGGTCGGTGATGGATCCTCCCAATGATGCATCGATGATGCCCCACTAAGCATTGAGGCCTTGGTAGAACTTTTGCACCACATCTTCCCATGGAAACTTGTGTTGTGGCACGGCATGGAGGTAGTCGTTGAAGCGCTCATATGCCTCGCCTATGGTCTCCATTAGGGTCTGCGCGAAATTGGCGATTTTGTTGCGCAATACTTGAGTCTTCACCGGCGAGTAGTATTCCGTCATGAACGCTTTAATCAACTCCTCCCAACTTTGCACCGTAGCGGGTTAGAGCAAGTGAAACCATTGCAATGCTAATATGGTGCACAAATACAATTATTTGTGAAGTATAAGTTGAGGCCATACAAATGAAGGTTCATTCTGGACATGTCAAGAAAAGGGGCACTTGGACATGGTGCAAAAGTGACACAAATCACATATTTGACAGCACCATGTTGGAGGGCTCTCTGAGATGATTGAAATGGACACTTGGATCACCCAATTTGAGTCCGCATGGAAAAGTTATGCCACCCGGAAGATCACCGGCGTAGCCTGGCTGGCTGGCCGGCCGGCCGGCCGGCGTAGGAATGGCCCATCGGCTGGCCGCAGAGGCCATTTGGGCCCAACTTTCACCTACATGCTGAGGATCACATGTGCAAGTCAAATCCATAAGCACTTCCCTCAAGGGGTGCATCCTACGGTCGAAAGGCCAAGGTAATGGATTGATGGACCCCACATGCAGCGACTACCTTCATCTTTTGGAGCGAAACCGCCTCTCTAGACAACATGCATGCATTGATCAACAAATCAGTGCAGTGGAGGGCTGAGACGTGCCAGAGCTGAGTCGGTCGGCCTAAGCCAAGCCTTCCAGCCTATAATTGGCATATTCACGGCAAGTGCCAATCCCCCCGACAAGAGGAGGAGATCAGGAGCATCCACGAGAAGGCGGTCAGCTTCGTGGGAATCATGCGACCAGACTTCACGTGGGAGTCACTCAACCTATTGGCGTCGGCTCCACAAAGGTTACCACTACTTCCGACGAAGTCCGTGGATGCCAAAGGAGCTCCATTGAAGATGAGAAAGATGAAGGTAGTAGCGGGTACTTCATTGCCATTGGTGATACTATTGAAGTGGTCGCTCTGCTGGGTTGCTCCCCAACAGCTCAAGTGATTGGTGGAAAGGCGAAAGGCGAAAGGTGTGCTGCCAGTTTCAGAGCTGTAACACCCAGATTTCCAAGAAATCCGAATGCGTCCATATGTGTGCCCAGGATGTCCACAGAACACATATAGATTACAAATATTGAATCACAGAGAACACAGTGCTCGAATAAAATAGTTTATATCAGAGTTTAACACAAGACATAGTCTTAAACAAATAACACAGCGGAAGTCTTAATACTAACAAACGTCTCAACTAAGTAGAGCCTCAAATCCACAGGGACACCGACTGGTTGAACACAGCTTAGAAGTACGGCAGATCCTCCGGAAACTCAGCAAGCGACTGATCATTCACTGCTCCATCTGTTACCCATCCGGGATTTGTTGAATAGTTGCAAGTGTAAGTAAGCCATCTTACTTAACAAGTATAACACGGGTTATGCAAGGACAAAAGGCTGGACACGGTTAAACTGCAGTAGCACTTTTAGTTGTTTCATTTTATTATCATCCAATCTTACTACAAGTGAGTAGAATCCCCAGGTATAAACCCATTAATATGGTATAAGTAATTATAGAACAAACCAACATCAACCACTAATATCATCTTCTAATCAAAAAGGATCCAGGCCGCTCGTGTCCGTGAGCACGGCTATCATGATAGATCAACACTCTGTAGAGGTTCCGCCCTTTACCCGCCGGTCACATAAATCCAAAAGAACTTATGTTACGAGGACTTTCACAAAACACCCTAACAAGCACAGTAGCCGTTTTGGTTCAACATAGGCAGCATAACCCGAGGCATCGAGATTGACGTACGCTCAGGGCGCAACGTGAGGGGTCAATGGCGTCCAGAGCGAGAGCGCAATCATCGCAACGTGTGAAGCTGCCGTACATCAGGCGCTTACATCACGGGACTTTGCCTAACGGGGCATAGCCAACGGATAAAACCGTCCTCGATGGAATCAAACTATACTCTCACCCATGCACCCACATACGCCTTTCGGTAACCACTGGCGAGCTAGAGACGTACAAGTTAATTATCCAAGATCAGAGCCATTATAGTTCCAACGGCGGCGAACAGGTTCCTGGGTTGCCGCTTTAAGAACCGGACCTTATGGAGAGACATTTAGAACAAAGCACGAAGCACATGCTCTAATTCCCTAGATCAAACCTTATAGAGACACTAGAACAAAGCACACAGCACATGCTCTAGTTCCCCGAACCATGTTGCTAAAAAGCATCTTTTAACCATCATTGAAGTGAACCATTAATTCAATATTGACATTAAAATAAATGTTGGTTGCAGCGCGTAGCATAGTCTAACCATAATGCATAAAACCCTGGGTAAACAAGGAATAGGGTAAAGACTAGGAACATCCTTAATGGTTAACAATTTTAGACACATGCATATGATTGATGTGATTAATCGGTGTATAGGTAACAAGGATGGTCCGTGTTATACTTGCCTTCCTCAGAGAACTGCTGCTGCACTTGATCTTCGAGAACGGAATCGTCGGCGAACTCGAACGGCTCGGCAACTACTCACATCGATCGTCAACAAGCATCCACACATACATGCAATCAAGATATTTAATTAGAACAGTACACCCAAACATAAACAAAAGATGAAAGAAGGCTTTAGAACTACTCTACGCTTCACTACGAACACGTGAGCACGAAAATCACTCAAATCGGAGTTAAAACGGAGAAAACTACGCTAAAAACGGGCTCTAGGGGCTTGCTGGTAAAGATTTTAGGCTTCCAGGGGTGTTTTTGAAAGAAACCAAGGACCTAAAACATAATTTTGTATAAAACACAAGGGCTGCGGCGTAAAAACAACTTTCAGGACGGCGGCATGATTTTTCAAAAGGACAGGGGCTAAAACGAAAGAAAAGGACTTAGTTGTAATACTTTTGAACTGCGTTGGACCGCGGGTTGATTTGAAAAACAGAGGGGCTCTTTTGCAAAAACGCCACGGCAACGGCTGGTTGCTGACGTCGGCTGACGTCATCGTTGACCGAACCGTGGACCGGCCGTAGACCGCGGTCCACGGGTCCACGGTGGACCGGACCGGTTTAAAAACGGGTTTAGATCTGGGCCGTTGGATGGGAATCGAACGGTGGAAAACAGATCGGCTCAAGGGGTCGCCGGAGCGCGGCGGCGCTAGGCCGAAGCTCGCCGGAGAAAGCTCGGCTCGGCGCTACGGTGCATCAAAGCTCGCCGTGATTGATCCTAGAGAGAGAGGAGAGAGAGAGGGAACTCGATTAGGGGGTTGTTCTTGAGGATTGAGTGGCGGTGGAAGCTGGCGACGCTCGGCGGCGGTGCGGCTACTACGGCGAGGTCGTACGCACGGAGGAGAGGGAGAGAAGGGGGGTTTTGGGCTCGGCATGCTCCTTACCACACACAGCAGCTTCGGGGCAACCTCTTGGCGGCTAGGCGGCGGCGAGTTGAGCTCGAGACGACGGCGGCGCTCGGGGCTAGGTCAAGGTGGCGGCGGCTAGGGTTCGAGATGCAGGGGCTAAAGAGAGGGGTTGGCGGCGGCTATTTATGGGGGCTTCAGGCTCCTTGGCGTGCGCGCCAAGTCGCGAGGAAGGCGGCGTGTGCGGAGGGGACTCGCGGCGGCGCGGCGCGGTGGAGTCCCGCTTGCCCACGGCGAGAGGAAGGAGGTGAAGATGACAGGTGGGCCCGGGTGTCAGTGGCAGAGGGGAGAGAGGAGGCGCGCGCTGCGGAGAGAAAGGAGAGGCTGACAGGTGGGGCCGGCTGGTCAGCCGCAGCGGGAGGAGACGCACGCGCTGGGGCTGCTAACTGGGCTGGGCTGCGGTGACGCGAGCTGCTCTGCTGGGCTGCGCAGTGGTGGGCTGGCCCGAGCTGGGCCGTTGGGCTGCGCAGAGAAGAGAGAAGGGGTGGGCCGGCTGGGCTGAAAAGAGAGAGGGGAAAAGAGAGAGAAAAGAAAAGGTTTTTCTTTTATTCAAACACTCATTTGAATTCCAAATTCAAACTCAAATTTGAATTCAACAATCAAAAATAAATGCACCAGCATGAATGCAACAATAATGTTTCTATGTCCTATATTTGCTTTTATTTATTCAAAAATTTTTATTTTCCCTACATTAATTATGAGCTCTTCAATATAAAAAGGCAATTAATTACTAATTTTTAATTAGGGCCATTTTTAGGGTGTTACAATTCTACCCCCTTAAAATGAATCTCGTCCCCGAGATTCGGACGTGGATTGGAAGAGATGTGGATATTCTGCCTTGAGTTCATCCTCCCCGTTCCCAGGTTGCCTCATCCTCTGTATGACGATTCCACTGAACCTTGCACATACGTATCACTTTGTTCCTGGTGACTCTCTCAGACTCCTCTAAGATCTTGACCGGATATTCCTCATAAGTAAGGTCCTCCTGCACATTCAATTCCTCTAACGGAATCTGTTCCTCTGGCACCCGTAAACACTTTTTCAGCTGGGACACATGGAACATATCATGCACTCCTGCCAATTTCTCTGGTAACTCTAACTGATAAGCCACTTCACCTCTCCGTTCTAATATCTTGAATGGTCCAATGTAGCGAGGTGCTAGCTTGCCTTTGACGTTGAATCTTTTCACACCTCTCATTGGTGACACCTTAAGATACACAAAGTCACCAATCTCGAAGCTGAGGTCTCGTCGCCTCACATCTGCATAACTTTTCTGCCGCGACTGGGCTGTTCTCAAATTCTGCCTGATAACCTGCACTTGTTCTTCTGCCTGCTTCAAAACCTCAGGTCCAAATACTTTACCTTCTCCGGTCTGATTCCAAAACAACGGTGTCCTACGCTTCCTTCCATACAACGCCTCGAACGGTGACATCCGTGTGTGCAAGGTTCCGGATGACCCTCTCTGATTCCTCCAAAACCTTTGACCAGTCTCTGAGGACTTATTTGCCTGATACTCAATCTTCTCTCCTGATGGAGCCACTAACTGAACTGCACGCTTGGAACACTGTATATACTGCTTCGTACTTTGCTAGCCAGCTCATTCCCAAGATCAGATTGGATCCTTTCCAATGGAACTCAGAATTATTGGATGCGCTACAAGTCTACCCCCCTTATGGTCCCTGCCATACTCCTCACAAAAATCAGAGCTAGTCCTGATAAACTGATAAAGGTCCACTGAACTGACAGGATAAGGAACCCAGAGAACAGAGGAAGTGGTAGATGGTGCACAAGAGATAAGGAACCCAACTATCTATTCATTAAAATCCTTATACCTTAGTCCAATACTAGATGATTACAGACTTCCATCTGCGCTCATCACAATCATTACAAAAGATCCAAATCACACATAAGCATAATGACAATTCATTCAAGCATTCAAAGACAAGGTTCACACAAGACTCGGCACTGTTAGACTAGTTTTGACTCAAAAACGTTCTATTTGATCTCTACTATCATTTAGGGTCGATGGTGGTGCGGTAAGCTAGGGTGTTTGTATCTAGTCCTTCTGCGTGGTGGTGACTGTGCACCTAACTCTGGACTACATGGCGCAGGTCCTTCCAACTGGTGCTGCAGCTCCTCGGGGTTTCCTTCCTCGGCCTCCTGCCTAAGAAGCTCCATGTAGGCGTCCAGGTTGCGTGCCTCCAACGGGTACTCATTGATGCGGGGTGGAAGGTCGCCATCAGTGCTCTTACGGACTGTCTATCTCTGTCGAGCCATCTATAGAAGTGAAAACTAGAGGAGGGCTAGAAAATTTTTCACAAAGGACAGAGGTAGAAGAGAACACCATTTTTCAACAGAAACTCAACTCTAGGATGTAAAAGTAGTTTTTTAGGGCAAGGATTAAGCAAGTTCTAATCGACCGTTTCTATCTAGGCTGTGATCCTACAGTCAGCACGGCTCTGATACCAACTTTGTAACACCCAGATTTCCAAGAAATCCGAATGCGTCCATATGTGTGCCCAGGATGTCCACAGAACACATATAGATTACAAATATTGAAATCACAGAGAACACAGTGCTCGAATAAAATAGTTTATATCAGAGTTTAACACAAGACATAGTCTTAAACAAATAACACAGCGGAAGTCTTAATACTAACAAACGTCTCAACTAAGTAGAGCCTCAAAATCCACAGGGACACCGACTGGTTGAACACAGCTTAGAAGTACGGCAGATCCTCCGGAAACTCAGCAAGCGACTGATCATTCACTGCTCCATCTGTTACCCCCATCCGGGATTTTGTTGAATAGTTGCAAGTGTAAGTAAGCCATCTTACTTAACAAGTATAACACGGGTTATGCAAGGACAAAAGGCTGGACACGGTTAAACTGCAGTAGCACTTTTTAGTTGTTTCATTTTATTATCATCCAATCTTACTACAAGTGAGTAGAATCCCCAGGTATAAACCCATTAATATGGTATAAGTAATTATAGAACAAACCAACATCAACCACTAATATCATCTTCTAATCAAAAAGGATCCAGGCCGCTCGTGTCCGTGAGCACGGCTATCATGATAGATCAACACTCTGCAGAGGTTTCGCCCTTTACCCGCCGGGTCACATAAATCCAAAAGAACTTATGTTACGAGGACTTTCACAAAACACCCTAACAAGCACAGTAGCCGTTTTGGTTCAACATAGGCAGCATAACCCGAGGCATCGAGATTGACGTACGCTCAGGGCGCAACGTGAGGGGGTCAATGGCGTCCAGAGCGAGAGCGCAATCATCGCAACGTGTGAAGCTGCCGTACATCGGGCGCTTACATCACGGGACTTTGCCTAACGGGGCATAGCCAACGGATAAAACCGTCCTCGATGGATCAAACTATACTCTCACCCATGCACCCCACATACGCCTTTCGGTAACCACTGGCGAGCTAGAGACGTACAAGTTAATTATCCAAGACCAGAGCCATTATAGTTCCAACGGCGGCGAACAGGTTCCTGGGTTGCCGCTTTAAGAACCGGACCTTATGGAGAGACATTAGAACAAAGCACGAAGCACATGCTCTAATTCCCTAGATCAAACCTTATAGAGACACTAGAACAAAGCACACAGCACATGCTCTAGTTCCCCGAACCATGTTGCTAAAAAGCATCTTTTAACCATCATTGAAGTGAACCATTAATCAATATTGACATTAAATAAATGTTGGTTGCAGCGCGCGTAGCATAGTCTAACCATAATGCATATAACCCTGGGTAAACAAGGAATAGGGTAAAGACTAGGAACATCCTTAATGGTTAACAATTTTAGACACATGCATATGATTGATGTGATTAATCGGTGTATAGGTAACAGATGGTCCGTGTTATACTTGCCTTCCTCAAGAGAACTGCTGCTGCACTTGATCTTCGAGAACGGAATCGTCGGCGAACTCGAACGGCTCGGCATCACTCGATCACATCGATCACCACACAAGCATCCACACATACATGCAATCAAGATATTTAATTAGAACAGTACACCAAACATAAACAAAAGATGAAAAGAAGGCTTTAGAACTACTCTACGCCTTCACTACGACACGTGAGCACGAAATCACTCAATCGGAGTTAAAACGAGAAACTACGCTAAACGGGCTCTAGGGGCTTGCTGGTAAAGATTTTAGGCTTCCAGGGGTGTTTTTGAAAGAAAACCAAGGACCCTAAAACATAATTTTGTATAAAAACACAAGGGCTGCGGCGTAAAAACAACTTTCAGGACGGCGGGCATAATTTTTCAAAAGGACAGGGCTAAAACGAAAGAAAAGGACTTGGTTGTAAATACTTTGAAATGCGCTGGACCGCGGTTGATTTCGAAACTGCAGGGGCTTTTCGCAAAACGGGCTGGCGGCTGCGGATGCTGACGTGGGCGACGTCACCAGTCACTGTGCCGTGGACCGGCCGTAGACCCGGTCCACGGGTCACGGTGAACCGACCGGGTTTAAAACGGTTTAGATCTGGGCCGTTGGATGGGAATCGAACGGTGGAAAACAGATCGGCTCAAGGGGTCGCCGGGAGCGCGGCGGCGCTAGGCCGAAGCTCGCCGGAGAAAGCTCGGCTCGGCGCTACGGTGCTCAAAAGCTCGCCGTGATTGATCCCTAGAGAGAGAGGAGAGAGAGGGGAACTCGATTAGGGGTTGTTCTCGAGGATGTGAGTGGGCGGTGGAAGCTGCGCGACGCTCCGGCGCGGTTGCGGCTACTACGGCGAGGTCGTACGCACGGAGGAGAGGAGAGAGGGGGGGTTTGGCCTCGGCATGCTCCTCTTACCACACAGAGCAGCTTCTCGGGGCAACCTCTTGGCGGCTAGGCGGCGGCGACGTGAGCTCGAGACGACGGCGGACGGCGGCGCTGGGGCTAGGTCAAAGCGGCGCCGGCTAGGGTTCGAGATGCAGGGGCTACATAGAGAGGGGGTTGGCGGCGGCTATTTATGGGGGCTTCAGGCTCCTTGGC